>CM032231.1:40560000-40677500 GCA_019009955.1 Riptortus pedestris
TTTCCTGTGAGTAGTCGTTTGCTGTTTGCTTACGTTTCAGGTGCTTCCCGTCTGGAGGTTTCTTATTATTTGTATTTATTCACTTGATGTTGACGGTGCTTTTGTGTTACCAGTATGCAGATTTATCTATTGTTAAACATCAGGAGGGAAATCTGCGTAGTTTACGCTGCCCCTGTATATATAGTTTAATAATAACATAAAGATCGATACAAAACATTATGATAACCTCTTACCCACGAATGTACCTCCGACATGCATCTCATTATATATATTGAACTACTATTGTTTACCACCACAACTCCGGATTGAAGAGCTAACATCAAGAGCGTAAAAGTCGACTTTCCAACAAAAATACTTAAATGGAATTTACAAGATCTTTTTAATCTCACCAATGGATTCCATAACCACTGCCTCTAGTAGGAAGGGGGAAATGTCTTAAAACTTTATTGAACTGAGTTCTTAAAGGTCAGCGCTATTGTCGTTTGTAATTAATTATTTTCCAAAGTACAAGACTTTGAGAATGAAATGGAAATCAAAATTGTTTGGTTGAGTGACTGTTGGATGCAGAAAAAAAAAAAAAATGATTGGGTCAATCATTCTTAAAGGGCCAAGGTCTGCCGGCAAAATAAAATTTAGCGTGTTTTCGCAGGACATCTAATATGGAAGTTCTTCTGCTCACTACTAGTTCATTGAGTGCTTTTAGCAGATTTCCCTTATGGGAAATCAGCTATTGAGGTCGTACTCAGGACGTGATTTTTTGACATTTTTCTTCAAATGTCCATCGATTCTACCTAGGACATGACGAAAACCGTAAATATATATATATATATATATATATATATATATATATATATATATATATATATATATATGTTACCGCTCTTGTGGTTGCAAATTATTATTTAATCGTTACCAAACTCGATATTTAGTAGTTTTATGTAAAAAGAAAGATCAAGTTATATACATTTAACTTATCTTCAGTAAACCCCCACTTCTACTCGTGTTACGTAAACAATACTAGGTTATGTAATACACCACACCATTCGAAGCTTAAATACCAAATTTTATTTTCAAGAGACATTTATAATACGAGATACATGCAAATATGTTCTGGTGACCCCCCCCCCTTCTTAAGTTATTAGACTACTTAAATTTGATTGATTGAGATTAAAAGTATTCTGATTCATTTTAAATTACAGTACTAGATATAGTAAATAGTTTTGAATCAAATTAACACGTTATATACAGATATATTACAGTAATTGTTTTTATTCCCTGTAAGAAGTTGGCAGAACTATTCGTTTACGTTTCAGATGCTTTCCGTCGGGAGGTTTCTTATTATTGTTTGTATTTATTCACTTAATATTCATGATGGTGTTGTGTTACCGGTATTATGTAGATTTATCTATTGTTAAACTTCTGCTTAGTTTGTTGGAAATCTGCTTAGTTTACACAGCTCCTGCGTGTCGGAAAAACACTGCAAAACATTTGGAGAAATATATATATATATATATATATATATATATATATATATATATATATATATATATATACTCATTTGAGGAACCGTAAATTGTTTTGGGCAAGCTCCAATTTCACTTATATAAATTGTGAGAAAGGTAACAAGTTGGGGGTGAAATGTGTGGAGAAAAGACTGTGTCTACAAATGACGCCGGTGGAGAAATACGGAGTAAATGTGCGGAGTAAGTTTTATCTGGAAAGCTAGCAGCTAATATCGGTAGAATTGCTTCAGACACACAATGGGGGCACTTTGACAGCTCTCGAAGGCAGGTCTCGTTCTGACAGCACTGCTCATTAGATATCGGCGAAAACCTTCTTCAAATATTTACTTCATGTTGTAGACATACAACCCTTTTACGCTACGACATTTTTTCTCCCTCAAGATAATCAAAAGTTTCATTACTTTTTTACGCCAAACTTTACGTTTGGTTCTTGGTTGCAATTCACAATCTAGCATGGGAATGTGTACACAGAACGCTTTGTAACAGGGTTTCGGGCTTTGAGAATCAATTGGACCAATCTTGGTAAAACTCAAGTCCCCATTTACTGTCCTAATAAACCTGGACGGAATATTTATCAATTGGAGATGCCGCTACAATGTCGATTCATCATGAAACTAGGAAGAACCGAAATGTAAAAAATATTTATTTATTTATTTATTGGAGCTTCGCAGCTTTGGCGATGCTGCTTTAAACAAAGCTTCGTAACTTAAAAAACAAAACAAATAAAACACAAATGAAAAGGAAATAGATCAAAAAACCTAACAAACCAGAAAAGGAACAGAGAACACAAAAGGATCACGAAACAGAGAGAAAACACAAAAAAAGAGATGAAACCAAAACAGAAATGGGAAAGAAATGAAACACAAAATCGGAACTGGAAATCAAAAAACAAAACTGGAACACAACAAAGAACAAAATAAATAAACAAGGGAACAAATAAAGACAAAATTCAAAGATAGGTACAAAACTGAAAGCGGAAACTATTGAATTACATTGGACAATAGGGAAATCGTTAAATGTAAAAAATAAATCTACAGAGTCAGTAAAATTACAACAAAAGAAGAAAACGGTACTTATCGATTATCAGTAGGCAACACAATTAGAAAAGATAATAAATCATATTAAAAAAACAAAAAAACTCTTTTAGAATTTATTGGATTAAAAAAATGTGATTATAAATTAGTTATCCAAAAACTGGACGATGTCGCGGAGTAGCTGCATAAAACGGTCGTGACCGGCCGTCGTCTGCCACATGAACTCTGCAAGGTAGCTGTCCAAGTGGTGGTATCAATAAACGATCACTCATTTTTTGATAAAAAAAGAAACAGAATGACTAAGATAGCCTTGTCAAGTTTGAACGACCATGCACACCGTCGCCATATAATAGCTATTAGTAGTTTTGAAGCAGTAAATATTTTATCCGTAAATAATGAGTGGCCTTTCGTAAACCATTTAGTCATTTATAAATTCAAGCAGTGTTAATTTAAATAATAAAGTGATTTTATTTTAATTACCGTCTTTAAATGGGCGGCCCCCATCATAACTAAAATAAGTATCAAGAAAGTTATAGGAACGCAAACTGAAGGAGAGATGATCTGAAAGGAGGTAAACTTACAATGTTACTCTTTACAAATACAGTGTTTACTATATATAATTTTAAAACATTTTAATATAAAGATTTAGATGTAGTCACGTCATTTAGTAAACTGTGCCACACGAACATATAAAGTAAAACCAGTATAAAGTAAATCAATTTAATGGCTCTTGTATTGCATCAAATATTTCATTATTTATTAACAACTTAAAACATGAGTTATAAATTGGCTACTACAGGGTAGTAGTTCGCATACATTTCTGAGCCATGGGTAGATTATTTCATGGATGAAGTCTGTTAATTGTGTTTTACTGTCAACGTCCTGTTGCAGTACCGACATATAGATTTATCTTCCCTGTTCATTAGAGTTAGCCTATCTTGCCCTCTGGCGAACTAATATCCCGATTATGTTTCTGTCATTGTACGTTTAAATCAAATTTCAATAAAAAATGTAGTGTCGAAATTATAATATTAAGAACAATTGAACGTTGAATTCGGAGTTTTTATTGCGAATAAAAAACTAACTAAAGAAGAGGATCTATTGCATTGAAAAACTAAACGCTATAGTATAATTTCGTAGTCTTCCAGGGCTGGGCAAATTCTTCTTCTGATTAGTTCGGGCTTTCTGATCCAGCGGACGTCTCGTCCATATAAAAGCTATTTTACGGAGAGAAGAATGCTAGACCAGAATGCCGAAGCGCATGAGAAGAAACATTATAACTTGACTCATGACATCAATAAAAGTAACATACAAACAGGAACAAGGTGGGAAACATTCCTGCAATAAGGAAGTTATATTTATGATGTTAGAAAATTACATAAATTGACGGTTTTATATCTTAAATCGGCGCAGTTAATTTTGCACAACAATCGACAAATGTGCTGCATTATTTTTACAAAATTAAGTAGGTCACTTTCTTGTATTCGTTTTTTGTTTATCCAGTCACTGCTAAACATATTACTATTGTAATTAGTTCGTCTCCATTAATTAATAAAGTTAAAAGGAATAATTAAATAATATCAAGTCATATTATTTGACTCTCAGGGGTTCTACAATATTAAAAATGTCAATAGTTTGACTTATTTTTAAGTAAAATGTATAGTACATACTACAATTCTTAAGCTCGGTCTTGATTTATGTACTTATTTATTAAGGTACACTTTATTCCACCACGGATTATTATATATTGGGTCGGGCTATCTGCAGTTTACCTCAATCATCCAGCCAGGGTAAGTATCAGATCACTCAAGATTTTATTTTGTATCTTCACCAAATGGATTCCGCTTGTGGGAATCCAACCCACAACTCCGAGTTTACGATTTGTATTCAGACAAACGACTTAACTTATAAGGCCAATACCAGCCCCATTTTCGATTCATATATTTTTATATTGTGCTTAAAAATATTCGGTTTATTATGCAGATATGCAGTTAATCTAGGAATTATTAATTTTTGTTTCTTCTAACCCTTTTATATGTATATACATATAATGCGGAGAGAATTATGTCCAACCAGGACATCACGGAATCTTTCCATTTCTTGAAGTCCTATTTTCATTTCCTTTATATAGTTTTTAACTTTTCATTTATATATATATATATATATATAAAAATCCCAATGTTTTAGTAGATTTTGATTACTTTATTTTTCCAAAGACGTCAAGAATTACGAAATCATTTTCTCTTGTGGAATTAATTTTCTTTGAGTCAGCAAAGCCTCGCGTCAATGAGAGGAAGTTTATCCTAGAGAAAATTAAGATTACGACCCCGACGGGACTGGGCTCTTTACGAGAGGCAAAGACGAGCCATAAAGCTAGAGCTACTGTGAGTTTTATTGTGTTTCGTGGGGGGTTGCAGTCTGAGCTCATCAGAAATGCATGGAAGGGCGGTCTAGCCTAGAGGCTCAGCCAATATCAGCTGGCTTAGAGTTATGCTCCGAGTCAGCAGATCTTCAATATTTCCTCGAATTGTCGAAAGTAGGGGTGGAGTCTTGCTCCCCTCAGGTAGGTTTCTCTTCGACATTCCTAAGGCCTTTGTGTCGGGCTTATTCGAGCAGAGAGAGACTCAAAATGGAATTAGACCACACAAACCTCCTTTGCCGAGGGCTTTTAGATATGACAGTCTCACGGGCCAACCCCTGCTCAATGCCGTTCCCTTCAGGATCAATCTAAAAATACACAGCTGAGTAGTTTCGAATTTACTAAGGACATATTTCTGACTTATGAGGTATTCTGTTTAACATTTTTACCGAAACGCCGGTCTGAGTGGCCGATAGAGATTTTCATGTATTGGTAGACCTGCTAATATTGGTGGGCTCTCCACCTCATTAGCTGTGAGTCTTTCCTTCCTCTGCACACAGGAAGTGTTTTGGGATAGTTTGTCAACGGCATTCGACCTTGACTAGCTATTGCTCGTTTTGCTCCGGTCTCGTGTACCTCTGGTTTCGGTTAACAGCCTACGTATTGCTGGTCTATGATACGGGGTAATACGGTTTACGTGTGTCTTGATGTTGTGTACCTTTCATTATAGCTTGTAACACTGTTTGATAGTATTCTTTTCGTGTGTTTTTTACATAGTATATGAACTGCTATGGAACCTTCTACGAGCCATGGACCAATAAAACGCTTATCGTCACGATCTATACATCGTACGGATGACAGAGATTTGAATGAAAGGTTTAAAAATGACAATAATAGATTAAAAGTGATACAAGTTATTCAATCAATAAATTAAAATAACGAATTTGTTGATGGGAATTACTATTAACCCTTCCAGACCTGTGGGACTGGATGATTCGGTTTACGTCGCGGAATTCATGTTTCGGTAAGTGTTAAAATAATTTTCACCAAATCAATGACGAAGAGAACTACTAGAATCCTGATTAACAATCAACATAGGAAACAGAATACTAATAGATGTTATTCTATACATTTTGATAGAATAACATCTATTAGTATTCTGTTTCCTATGTTGATTGTTAATCAGGATTCTAGTAGTTCTCTTCGTCATTGATTTGGTGAAAATTATTTTAACACTTACCGAAACATGAATTCCGTGACGTAAACCGAATCATCCAGTCCCACAGGTCTGGAAGGGTTAATAGTAATTCCCATCAACAAATTCGTTATTTTAATTTATTGATTGAATAACTTGTATCACTTTTAATCTATTATTGTCATTTTTAACCCTTTCATTGAAATCGCTGTCATCCGTACGATGTATAGATCGTGACGATAAGCGTTTTATTGGTCCATGGCTCGTAGAAGGTTCCATAGCAGTTCATATACTATGTAAAAAACACACGAAAAGAATACTATCAAATATTATTACTTTTAAAAAAGACCGTTATACTAATCGCTGAAGAAGTAGATGCTGGCAATTCTTCATATTACTTAATACATATATACAAAGTACCGACATATAACAAAATTTACTTAATCAACGTATTAAAAACCTGACGAGGACTTTGTACTTTCATTAAATTAAATTTATTACTCCATTTAATTTAAAACCGTTGGTCAAAATCAACGAAAATTGCTTCTTTCCTTCACAAATATTTATTCTACGTGCCAGAGCACATTTAGAGGACTCGCTCTATAATCAGTGGCCTCATGGCAAACATAAAACATTAAAAAAATGTACACGACCTGCTTTATTAATTAAAAGTATGTATACACAGAAGGAAAAAATATACTTCAAAACATATAACAATAAATATGAAAGTCCAATTATAATTTACAAATAACACATGAATGAATATTTACTGATAATGTATATAAAAATTGAGTACATAGTCAAAAATAAATACACGATTACCAGTCATAAAAAAAATCTGAAAACCACAAACGAAGTAAAAACACACCGAAGGAACCACAGGGAAAAAAAATATATATATAACGAGTAACGGGAAATAATAATCATTTAAAATGATTAAAATGGAAATTCCTGTACGATAAATCCATTCGCACTCATTGGATTAAAAAAGGTTATACAACATAACTCAGAGTTTTTTATTCATGATGAACAGAAAAAGAGGCTTTTTAATATCTAATAAGTGTGGAAAAATATGGATTTTTTTTTAAATTTTGCCCTCATTTAAACTCCACTTTTCTCTTAGTTGATTTCGATCAAAAGGAGAGGTGCACAACTACAAGTCACGATATATGATTACGTTTGGTTCTACGGAAGTCAAAAGGGATAACTCTGCTGAAACTTGAAAACCGAAATTTTCCGTGATCACATAACTTGTTTTACAACGAAATACTGAAAACCCCGTACTATTTCCTAATTTTCACCCCTCAAATACTAAGAAGCATTTAGTGATAGGTAGAATGTTTTGGGAGTTTTCGAATCTTTTTACATCGTAAGCAGAGCTCGGCGAAAAATACCGAAAGCAAAATTTTTAGTTTAGTTTTAGGAGATTTACTTTAAGGGAAATAAGCTATTGAGGTCGTACTCATGACGCGATTTTCGAAAATTTCCTTCAAACGTCCATCGATTATACCCAGGAGATGACGAAAATGAGGTCCGTTCAAAACTGTATATATATATATATATATATATATATATATATATATATATATATGGTGTGTTGTTCTTTTCGGAGCTTTGGTCAATGTTGGTGAAATGAATCTTAGTTTATGCCAATATTTCGAGAATTTTTATTTTCTCTTCCTCAGGGCTGTAAAAATTACATGTACTACATTATAATATTGCACATTGGTGTTATACATTGTTATAAAAGGGTGTGTTTTCCTTATTATTACTTACCAAGACTAAATATATTTATATACTAGTATACATTCTTATTGCACTATGACTAGGGTTATAGTAACCTTCCTTGTTTTGTTTACATAGCAGGGTCACAGCCTTTTGTATGTTTTATATATTTATAGTATGGTGTATTTGTTTGTTAAACTATATTATAATTGTTGTACTGTGGTTCTGATATTATTTTACAATGGTTATTGCTATGCACTATTTTAATTATTGCTATGTTTTGTTAAATCTATGTTATTGCCACTTACCACTATGTTATTGCAACTTATATTATTTTACAGTAATTATTGCTATGCACTATTACAATCATTGTCATGTTATTTTAAATTATAATTATTGTTGTGTTATGTTAAAGTTATTCCTATGTTGTATTTATGTTGCTATTTTTATTCTTATATTTATTATGTTATAACAACCATTCCTGTGTGTTACTAAAATCATTGTTATGCCTATATTAAAGCTATTCTTATGTTGCATTATTATTATTATTATTATTCTATTATGTATCTACAGTATTGTTATTCTATTATCTATCTACAGTATTATTATTCTATTATGTTTCTACAGTATTATTATTCTATTATGTATCTACAGTATTATTATTCTATTATGTTACAGTTATTATTGCTGTTTGTAGTTATATTTTTATTAGAGCCACCTTCTTGATGTATTACATCTATTAAACTTCAACTTAACCAAAATCAGACACCAAAACAAGATTGAAAAAATAAACAAAACCCTAACACACAATAATAATAATGAATGGGTAATCAATCTCACTCCCACGATCATACCCCCCAATATACAACAAACTTTAAGTCTAGACCCCAAAGTGGCCCTACCATACACACACAAAGACTTACCACTAATGGACATACTATCCGACATTGACTATATAACACACGACATCAATGATAACCACACAAAAACACAATCATAGCAAAATGCACTAACATCATAACAAACTACAACAATAAACTCAAAAACACAAAAAAACAAGACCCCCTAAACACCCACATCAATAAAACAAAACAATTCCTACACAACAACAAACACTTGCTTATACTAAAATCAGACAAAAGCAATCACACGGTTGTCATGGACAAACACGAATACAACACCAAAATATTAGAGTTACTTACAGACAAAAACACATACAAACAAGTCAAAAGAGACCCCACCTCTACATTACAAGAAAAAAATAACAAATTAATACTCAAATTACATAAAGATAAGAAAATAGACACAATCACAAAAAACAAACTAACAAAATACAACAGCACACCCCCCAGAATTTATGGCACAGTCAAAACCCACAAAGCTAACAACCCCCTCAGACCAGTAGTCAGCTTCAACAACAGCCCCACATACCACACATCCAAATACCTCACAGACTTAATCAAACCACTAATAGACGACCCTTACACCATCAAAGACTCCTTCCAATTTTACAATGAAATAAAAACCAAAAACATACCAGACAACTATATACTCATATCTCTAGATGTGAAATCACTATTCACGAATATACCAATCAACATTGTCAAACAATTACTAGTCGACAAATGGGACAACCAAAAAGACAATACAAATATATCAACCACAGACTTCATAAACCTATTAAATCTATGCCTAGATTGCGGATACCTCCAGTATGAAGAAAAGTACTACAAAATCATAGATGGACTCCCCATGGGATCACCCGTAGCCACTATTACAGCAGACATAATTATGACGGACCTCATAAACAAAACACTCACACAACTACCATATGACATTCCATTCATCTACCGATACATAGATGACTTATACCTAACCATACCTTCCACAGAAACTACTAATATCCTCACTCACTTCAACGCATACCACCACAAACTTCAATTTACAATAGAACTAGAAAACAACAAAACACTACCATTTTCAGACACCATCACTCTAAGGAAACCCAATGGCACCATAGCAGTCAATTGGTGGACCAAACCACACAAAACAGACAGACATATAGACTACAACTCACACCACCCAATAAAACAAAAAATCAACACAGCACAAGCACTCATACACAGAGCACTCAAACTGAGCGACCCAACGTACCACAAAGGAAACATAAAAGTAGTAAAAAACATACTTAGACACAACAATTACCCAAACAAACTTATCAACCGCATCATACACAACACAAACAAAACAGACAACCAAACACACAGCATCACACAAAACACCAATAACATCAACCAACTCAAATTCCACTCTATCACATATGTCAGAGGCCTATCTGAAAAATTAGCTAATGTAATGACCAACCACAACATAAAAATCAGCTTCAAAAACAAAAAAACAGTACACAAAATAATATACTCAAAACTCAAAGCAAAAATACCCCCAAACAAAAAGAGCAATGTCATTTACAAGATACCATGCAAAAACTGCAACACATTATACATTGGAGAAACCAGCCAATACATCACCAACAGAATAACAGGCCACAAATCTGATATAAAAATTAACAAACTAAACAGTGCATTGGCCCAACACAGCATCAACAATGACCACCACTTCAACTACAACGAAACACAAATACTAGACATAGAACCCAACAAATCCAAAAGAATGTTTAAGGAAATGCTATACATAGCCCAAAACAAAAACACATGCAACAAAAAGACAGACATTGACAAACTCAGCACCATATACTGCAACATAATACCATAAATACACCTCAACACTATACAATATTCATATCCATACATAACATATATTCACATACATAACACTCGAGCACCCCATAACACCACATTATATATAATACCCATATCATTATTATTATAAATGTATGTGTGTATATATATATATATATATATATATATATATATATATATATATATATAAAACACTATAACAGCTGTAACATATTATAACTTAATAGATGTAATACATCAAGAAGGTGGCTCTAATAAAAATATAACTACAAACAGCAATAATAACTGTAACATAATAGAATAATAATACTGTAGATACATAATAGAATAATAATACTGTAGAAACATTATAGAATAATAATACTGTAGATAGATAATAGAATAACAATACTGTAGATACATAATAGAATAATAATAATAATAATGCAACATAAGAATAGCTTTAATATAGGCATAACAATGATTTTAGTAACACACAGGAATGGTTGTTATAACATAATAAATATAAGAATAAAAATAGCAACATAAATACAACATAGGAATAACTTTAACATAACACAACAATAATTATAATTTAAAATAACATGACAATGATTGTAATAGTGCATAGCAATAATTACTGTAAAATAATATAAGTTGCAATAACATAGTGGTAAGTGGCAATAACATAGATTTAACAAAACATAGCAATAATTAAAATAGTGCATAGCAATAACCATTGTAAAATAATATAAGAACCACAGTACAACAATTATAATATAGTTTAACAAACAAATACACCATACTATAAATATATAAAACATACAAAAGGCTGTGACCCTGCTATGTAAACAAAACAAGGAAGGTTACTATAACCCTAGTCATAGTGCAATAAGAATGTATACTAGTCTATAAATATATTTAGTCTTGGTAAGTAATAATAAGGAAAACACACCCTTTTATAACAATGTATAACACCAATGTGCAATATTATAATGTAGTACATGTAATTTTACAGCCCTGAGGAAGAGAAAATAAAAATTCTCGAAATATTGGCATAAACTAAGATTCATTTCACCAACATTGACCAAAGCTCCGAAAAGAACAACACACCACATATAAATACAACCTGGTCGAAAACATCAGCACAAATATATATATATATATATATATATATATATATATATATATATATATATATATATTCTGTTACTGCTCTAGCGGTCACAATTTTTGTCTTATCGTTACCAAACTTGATATATAATCGTTTTATACAAAACGTTTAGAGGGGGAGAATTTTGAAAAATTTTAATATATCACTTATTGTGCGTCGGATCGAAAAATTGTATAGATCTATTGTATTGTATTCAATCATATTGAAAATGTAATGTCTACAAATTTTGTTATGTACATTTTTTCAATATCTTGATTATTAACTGAGATATTTGCTTATTTTAGGCGGAAGGTCTACAAAAACGAATAAACCTCAAATGACGGTCAAACCATTTTTATTTCTCTAATAGTTTCGTGTCCGTATGATGTCTCATCGGGGGAAATATAATTCAAAGAGGTAACTAACCTAACGACAACAACGTTCTACAGGACCTCCCACTAACCTTGCAACTTAGAGAATGGCCAACAAAGAATGGCGGGTCAAGTCAGCTGATTTAGATCGATGCAGACAGAAATAAAAATTTCAATTGTCCATAATGAAGTGTAATCTAAATAGTAAATGAGAAATTTATAATTGAACAACCTTCACATTGAGTTTCTACTAAATTAAAACATATGTATATAATTCGGATGTTTACTTTCTGGTTTTTTCCCCTATTTTTTATATTGTGTATATTCTCTTTGATTTTATGAGTGTATCCAGTGGTCGGTAACGGGACATTTTATTATCCTTACTATTGGTCTCTGAATATTATTTTTTTTTTCGGCGTCATGTACGAATCTCGAAGAGAACTAAAATCATTTGAGGTTTTTCATTTTTGTTTAGCTTCAGCCATCGATTGGTTAAAAGAAGTTGAATAGGTAATATTTTCGCAAAGTCTCACGAACCATACGATTTACAACGAACAAACCGATTTTCGGTAGGTTGCTTCAGAGCTTATCCTTTAAAAATTTGCCAGGGATGACTGAGTTTGCCCTTCTGTTAGATCAATAATTAAACACTCAGCTTACTTTCTCGTAGATCTATAGTGATTTTTTTCTTTATTTCCTTTAAGACCGTTCAAAATTATATATATATATATATATATATATATATATATATATATATATATATATATATATATATATATATCTGTTAACGCTCTAGCGGTCGCAATTTTTGTTTGATCGTTACGAAACTCGATATTTAATCGTTTTATGTAAAACGACAGATTGTGTTCGTTAATGGCTGAAATCGTACCAGAAGGAGGGGGGTTTAGAGGGGGGGATTTTCGAAAATTCAATATATCCCCGTTATTATGCATCGGACCGAAAAATTGTATAAAACTAATCTTAATGCAAATTAAATTTACTATAAATATTGTTCTATACATTTATTCTGTATCTTGAATATTAACTTAGATATTTGAATTTTGATAAAGGCTGTGGTCGGGTGTTGTTCGGGCTAGTTCGGCCGTTTTCGTAAGTCTCGGCTCTGGCGGAAGCTTCTAACCTAACCTGTCGTTTCTAACCTTACCTAACCTTCTTTACTTTGTGAGATTTATGCAAATACGTTCTGTTCATCCGCCCCCCCCCCTTTTTTAGTTCTTGGACTACTAAAGTTTGAGTTATCAAAATATAAATTATTCTTACAATTCAGAAGCCGTTTCAGTTGGGAGTTTATTAAAATTAACTGAAAGATTTCTCATTCCCGTTTGTATTTACTTATGGTGGTGTTGTGTTACAGTATGCAGATTTCTCTATTTCTAAACTTCACATAGGAAATCTGCTTAGTTTACGCAGCACCTGCGTGACGGATTTTTTTTTTAAGTAAAGTTAATTGTATTCATTTTTCTTGCCAATTATGACTAACTTTATTTTGGGTTGATTGCTCTTTGATAAAACGTAGGATTCTTTAATTCGACATATGTTTAAATTGAAACAGGTTTTTCTAATATTATTATTATCCTAAAATCCCTCCCTGGGTGGTAACCTGTAGATAACCCGTCCCGATTAGCCTAAGTTGCAAAAAGTGGACGTTAATAAATAATAATAATAATATTATTATTATAACTTATAACTATTCATTTAGTTTGTTTAACTAATAAGTAGTTATAATGAAACATCAATAACAGGAAACAAAATGTAGTTTTTGGTTTAAGTGAAATATATGCATATATAATTCTTCATATTCTGGACCCAATATTATTTATATATTCTTAAAATTTGATGGCAAGGACCTCCAATAAAAAACATTTTTTTTCCGGTGCAAACTTTATTGAAGCTGCCCTACATGTTTCGTAGTTTATTCGCCACCTCTTCAGGAGCTATCCATTTTGAAGTGCTCGTTTGCCCTTTACATTAACGTTGCGACTGTCCTCACAGAGGAGGTAGATGGTACTCACACTAGACAGAACCAGAAAAAAAATGTTTTTTTTTTATTGGAGACCCTTGCCATCAAATTTGAAGAATACATATATAATTGTATGGATATTTTCAACCAGTTTGTTACTGTAGAATGTGTGGTTGTTTGTTCAGCTTTAGCCTAGGCCAAAATTTCTATAATTTTAATCTTTCTTCTTCTGGGCTGTAAACAGGTACTGCATTATGCATATTGCATAATCATATTATTAAATATAGTTTTCTAGTATAGAGAAAATAAAATTCTCGAAAATAAATATTGGCATGGACTAATGCTTCTTTGGTAAACATTTACCACGAGACTCAGCAAACAACCAAATCATCTATACATACATACATACATACATATACATATATATATATATATAAAATTTTTAAACAGATATATAAAATTTAAAAGAGAAGGAGATAAAATATCTGCAAAGAGAAGGGCAATATTTGCTGGGTACTTGTGGCATGGCCTTTTGAAAGGATTTCCTGAGCCCTTTGTTGGACCCACCACACCCACATATCATTTTTTTCGTTCCCTCTTACTCTCTTGGCCCACTGATGCTAAAGATAAGCTTCATAGAAGATCTTGGGTTGCAGAATGGTCGCTGGAGAAAACCTTCCCATTCAAGGAGTATTTCTCCATTATCGTGATAAGGAAAAAAAAATCTTTCATCCTCTCTTTTTCTCCCTATGCGGAGGAGAAAATTCGCTTGAGTCATAACTGGGTAGAGCTTTACTTGTATCCATGGCCTTTCGAAAAAAAAAATTTGTATGTATATATATATATATATATATATATATTCTATTTTTGAGGCTGCATCACTGGGAAGTATCGTCATTGTGAGGATTTCGGCTATCTGCTCCAGCGGTTGGAATTTTTGCTCTTCAAATTTTCGATGGAAATGCGCCCATAAATTTGATTTGAATATATATATATATATATATATATATATATATATATATATATAGATGTGTGTGTGTGTGTGTGTGTGTGTGTGTGTGTGTGTGTGGTGTTGTTATTCTTTTTGGAGTTTTGGTCAATGTTGGTGAAAAATCTTAGTTTATGACAATATTTCGAGAATATTTATTTTCTCTTCTTCAGGGCTAAAAAGTACAGGTACTACTTTATATATATGGCTTCTGCTCGACGTGACAATTTCAGGCGTCCGTCGGTACGTAGCTCACTGGTGGTCTTGCTCTCATGTCCGACACCCAAGGGTATTTCTGAGTTTCGCCAGATCATAATTTGCTTACCCATCTGCAGGTCAATGCCGTGGGCTATCATGAAGTCTACACCGATGATCACTTCATCCATTATGTCAGCAACAACAAAGACATGTTCAGTGCTGATGTTGGCGATAGTCACTCTCATCTTGGCTCTTCCGTAGACTGTGGCTGAATCCCCTGTAGCAGTTCGCAGTCGTACGTTCTCCAACGGTTCTACTGCCCCTTTTACCAAATCGGGCCGAATGATGGAGTGTGTCGCTCCCGTGTCCATGGTGAGGACCTGCTTCCTCCCGTTGATCAGTCCACGAGCAGTAAGGTTGCTGTTCTTCTGTCGTATAATGGAAATGGAGATGGTGGAGCCATCGGTTTTAGGAGCTAGTTCTTGCCCCTCAGTACGAGCTCGTTCTGGCTTAACATTGGCTCTTGAGATTTCGACGTTAGTCGCCCGTTTGTTGTCCCTCCATGGAGAAATAAATCTCGACCTTTTTCTTGGCGCTTTACAATTACGCTGAAAGTGGCCGACCTTACCGCAGTTGAAGCATTTGGCGCGCGATCTACTCACTTGCTACTCTAGGACTTGCTTGACTATGTCTTCTATGTCCCTCCTTGAGATTTGGACGTTACTCGCCCGATGGTGGTCCCTCCATGGTGTAAAAGATCTCAATCCTTTCTTTGGTGCTTTACAGTTGCGCTGAAAATGGCCGACCATACCGCAGTTGAAGCATTCGGCGCGTGATCTATTCCTTTGCTCCTCCAGTACCCGCTTGACCACTGCTTCTATGTCACTCCTTTCATCGCCGCCACTTCGTGTTTCAGCAACAAGACGTCGCACATTGTAGACTTGCGGCTTTGAAATGACTTTAGCAGTCTCCTGGGCTAGCGCATAAGATATGGTTTCAGCAAAGGATGATTCACACACCGCGAATTTAACATCTGGGTCTCGTATACCATTAACAAATGCTTCAATTTTGAACTGATCAAGAACGGATGATTCTCACCTGGGTAAGTCAGCTGCACCAGACGTTCGATGTCCATGACAAACTCTTGGAGCGTCTCATTCGGTTTTTGCACTCTGCACCATAACTCCATCCTGTACAGTTCTCGCTTATGTTCACCTCCAAACTTGCGCTGTAAGGTCACCACAATGTCCTCGTAATTATTCTTGCAAGCGGCCGGTAAACTCTCCTGGATTTCTGCAGCGGTTCCCTTCAGTGCCAAAATCAGTTCTACCGCTTTCTCTTCACTATTTCATCCGTTTCTACTGGCCACCGTCTCAAATTGGAATTTAGAAGCATTAAATGGTACGCTTCCATCATAAGTTGGGGTCTTTATCCTGCTGAACTGTTCTGAAATAACTCTCACCGGACCTTCTCGAACTTGTAGATTGACCATTTGAAATTGTAGCTCACGTATTTCATCGTCCATCTTTCTTCCTAGGTTGGACACGTCCTCTTCAACCTTCTTCTGTGCCGCAGAAATGCCGCAGAGTTTTTCATCAAACCCACTTACTCTGCTCAATGGCTTCCACTCGTTTGCCCAATACTTCTGATATTTCGTGGAGTTTAAGGTTTGTCGTTCTGGAAGCTTCCTGAAGTTCCTCAAGTTTCTCGCCATTAGCTCTAGAAGCTTCCTGGAATTCTTGTCTGACTTCCATGAGGATTTTCTCACTGTTGCTTCTAGAAGCTTCTTCTAATCTCTCGTAATTAGTTCTGGAAGCTTCTTCTAGTCTTTCATAATTCGCTCTAGAAGCTTCTTGAACTTTTTCTTCTAGCCTCTCACAATTCGCTCTAGAAGCTTCTAAGAGTTTCTGGTTATTATCTGTTATTTTTTTCCATCATGGCGGCCAAAATTGAATTTAAATCTAAATTGCTGCTTGGCATAGGAGTACTTACAGCAATGTCTTCTTTATCGTCAAACTCGTGTGTACTTACATCGATTCCTCGTCTTTGGAATTCAACAATCAACCGCCTTTGTAATTCAGCCTTGTCTCCTGTTGTTGGCAGGTCCAATTTAGCCAGCTCCTTCTTCAGATGTTCCACTTTAAGTTCTTCAAACTTCATTTTTGTTGATTTAATTTTGCAATCCCACTTCTGACACCAGTTGTTAAGTTATTATTACAAAACCAGTAATAAAACGTTGTTAATAAGAGTTCTTTTGGATTGCAAAATTAAACACACACAAGTTTCACAGTTTATCACTGCACAATTTATTTCACAATACACAATACTCTTGTTTAATTATTACTAGTCACAGTATTACACTGATAGTATCACTGTTCTTCAATGGTTTCACAGTCCAATAATTCACTCGCGGTCACTGAACTTCGCAAAAGACGACGGAACTGCACTGTCCTTTACTTCACGGCACTGAACTGTCTTAAACACGCCATAAATTGTTACTTACAGACACGGCACAACACTTTTCTTCACGGCACAACCCTTTACCGCGCTGCTCTAAGTCGCGCTGAAAAAGCAAAATGTCTCCGTTGTCTTGCGTTGGATCGAACAATTTTATAGAATGGATCTTATTGCAAATTACATTTACTATAAATATTGGGCTATAAATTTATTTTGTGTATTGAATATTAACTGAGATATTTGCATTTGTATTGTGTGTGTTGTCGGCAGAAGTCGGCTATATTCGGGACTTTCCGCCGAAAGCTAGTTCGGCCGTTTCCGTAACTGTTCGTCCCTCGTGAATTGGTTTAGAGATTCATTACTACTACTATTATTACTAGGCAGATTTCTGTATTGTAAAACTTCACCTGGGAAATCTGCTTAGTTTACGCAGCCCCTGCGTGACGGACTCTTTCTTCGTGAGCATAAGTGCCATGAACAGGGAACTTTGTTGTCTTCATTTACTTTAAGAATTTCACCAAATGACTCATTTCTATTATTGAGTTATACCATACTGACAACTGTTCCAACCATGCATGGGCACGTGCATCGCGTTCTTGCATGGAAATGCAAACTGTGTTTACTAAGACGAACAAATAGCGCAGATAGACAGTAAAGCGACTAGTCGTTATTGGAGTATACATACGGGACTCTGGAGAGTTGGCATTGCTTCTCCTCGGGATTGGTTACTCGTTCTGCGACGGTTAAATCGTTGCTCGGGGCCGTAGCAGATGAGTGGGGAGAGGCTGGCATTAAGCGGGTTCGGGCTCTTGTTTGCAATGTAATTCCAAGGCTGGTTCAGAACCTTGTTTGACTTGGGAAATTCCAAAGCACACTCTCAGCCGCATGTGGGTGCTGCTATGGTAAACTCCTTTTCGCCCGCCCTATTAAACGGCAAAACAGTTTTGAACCACACACAATTGTGTGGAGTTCTTTAAACACCTATTCCATATTATTAAATGAAATTAAGTTTCGTGCTAATTATTTTCCATACACGGGAATTATTTTCTGAAAATTTTCATTGTTTATTTAATTTTTTGTTTTGGTTGCGAAAGCTAATTTTAGCAAATTACCCACAAGGGAAATCAGCTGTTGAGGTAGTACTCATGACGCAATTTTCTTAAAATGTCTTCAAATGTCCACTAATTTGCAATAAGATTGGTTAGTACAATTGTTTTACCCACATATATTAATGAAGAAAATTTGAGCTTTCTTTTCACATAAATCGATTAAATATCGAGTTTCGTAACGACCAAAAATAATTTGCAACCACTAGCACGTTAACAGACAAATATATATATATATATATATATATATATATATATATATATATATATAACAAAGTATATTTATTTTGAAATTTGAAATAATTTACAAGTTAAATATACAATTAAGTTATCATAATAATATCTTTCCTTATACTGTATATAATATTGACTCATAAATCCATCTGTTGAGTTCGGCCATTATTTACTAAATAATTAATCAGCATGATAGATTATTGCTATATCTTATATATAAAAATGAATGTTTGTCTGTATGTCCTTTATAGAATCGCAAACGGCAGAACCGAAGTTTATAAAACTTGGTATGTATATTACTACTAAAACAGGTTAGATTTTTGGCTATATTAATATTCTCTGAGACGAACAGGAGTGGGGGTTATTAGGGAGGCCTGAAATTAAAAATAGCAATATTTCGTCTCCAATTGGTTTTTCGACAAACATGCACGTAACAAAAGTAGTTTATTTTGGATTAAATGAGTTATACGCTAAAAACAATAGTGGGAGTCAACAATTTTTTATGGTACAAAAGACTCAAATAAATTAAACGAAACTCCGTATATGATTTGGTATTAACACCTCCCTGATTATAAGTTATATTAAAATTTCGAGGTACGAACAATAGTGGGGGTCGTAGGGGAGGTCTGAAATTAAAAATAGCAATATTTCGTTTCCTATTGGTTTTTTTTCGGCAATTATGGACATAACAAAAGTTGTTTATTTTGTTATTTAAAGTAACTTTTGTTAAATGCACTTTTGCCGTACAATGAAGTAGAAATGAGGTATACACGAATACCTAAAAAGTGGACAACAATGTCATAGGACACGAAAGACTAAATCGAAATCAACAAAACTCCGTACTTTTGACTACAAGCTATATTAACACTTTTAGGAACCAACAGGAGGGGGGGAGGTTGTTACGGAGGCATGAATATTTCGTACCCTATTGTTTGTTTTTTTTTTGGTGAACGTGCACATGACAAAAGATATTTAATTAGATATTTAGAGTATTTTTTTATTATATACATCTTTATCGTGATTTAGTATTTTAGTTGGGGGCGTAGCAGAGCGCGCAGGGTACATATAGCTAGTAGATATATAAACATAACATTAACATAATATTAAAATATTCTAAATAAAACAATTATTCTTTTATAAGAACTCTATCTTTAAAAATCAAAAAAAAAATTAATTATTAATATTTATTTGCAAATAAAAGAAAAAAAAATAATAAATAGAAAAACTTATCCATTATACTCAACTACTAGTAACTTCCTATATCTCTGCAACACATAGATATTTATAAAGGGCCTGCCAATCTTTGCCATTCAAATACAAAATAAACTCATTTTGGCTAAATTTTGATGAGCCAAGGAACTGTTTTCTAAAATTCTCTATGCACTGGGCATACTGATATAAAATGATATGTATTTTCTAATTCATTCATATTACATAAGGAGCATATCCATAGGCCTTAAGTTCTACATACTGAATAATTCAGATTTAACATTTCCCCCATTCTTTCATTATAAGGCTTGTAAAATGTAAACTATTATTGCTGTTCAAATAACTATTACTCTCTAAAATTACTTCGAGATTCTTGTAATTAGAGTGAAACCTAGAATGATTTGCCTTTCCCAACATGTCTTCAACAAATTGCAATCTTAATTTTTCCAATATTATTTCTACCTTGCTCTTTAATCCAGCTAAAATTTACACCCGGATACTCCTAGCTGATATTTTCAATACTCCCAAACCAATTAGCCTGTTTTTAAATTATATGCTCAGCAATTATTCTGGGCCACATATATATTGCTGTGAAACTTAAATACTTGAAAGAATTGGACAGAGAACTCGTGTTTGGGGAGTGTGGAGGAGATTAAAGAGTGCCGCTAAATGGTTCTAGCCCGTCCTAGTCCCTATCAGTCCTTCCTGGAATAGTCTTGTTCTCATCCTTTGATGTTTATGCTCCTCTATATAAGCGTGTACAGCTCGGCCTACAGTCAGTTTGCTCTCAGCTATCTTCACGTGTTCGTCGGTGCTACAGTGCAACTTAGTGCAGTGCAGTAAAGTGTTTTTATGTGAAGAACAGTGCTGTGCCATGACTCTGTAAGTAACAGTTTAGTGCCGTGTCTAAGACAGTGCAGTGCCGTTAACTTCGCGAAGCAAAAGACAGCTCAGTGCCGTCTTTTTGTGAATTTCCGTAACCGTGAGTGAATTATTGGACTGTGACTCATTGAAGAACAGTGACGCTATCAGTGTCTACTGAGAGTAGTAATTAGGAATAATTAACCAAGTGTATTGTGCATTGTTAAATAAATTGTGCAGTGATAAAAACTGTGAAGCTTATGTGTATTTAATTTAACTCTTATAAACAACGTTTACCACTGATTTTGTAATAAAACGTATCAATATAAATACAATTTTGGTCAGACCTCGTTTTTGTACTCTCCTGCTTAGAATTGATGGACGTTTGAGAGACTTTTTCGAAAATCGCGTCATGTGAAGAACCTCAATAGCAAAGACAAATATGACTCCTGACTACAAATAACCTACTTGTTATAGGTCGGAGCAGTTACGTGTGTTGTGTATGTGGAAAGTTATAGTATATTCCTGTATAAAGATTTAGTTAAATTAGTCTGGTATAATTCAATTAGCCCCATGAATCAATTGGAGAGAGGCTTAATGTCAATTTGCGTTGGATTAAGCTGGAGAAATTAAATCGGTTGGAGGCAACTCGACGGTCCACACTGTTCACCGTCAACTAACTCTAAACCTGGTGTCAAGTTGGAGGGCCCAAAAGTTTGGAAGCTAGAACCCAATATCATAACTCTTCGAGTCGATACAAACTCACGTTTGCTTAGTCGAATAGAGTCCCTTCGTGCTAGGAAATCATATGTTTTTACTAGATCGTATGGCAGGCAGACACTTTTGTCATAAAATGTTCATCTTAAGTCCACTTCATGCTACTACATCAAATCGGGCCTGGTTACACGATAATCCTTATTTTTCAGTCAGAGAGAAACTAAAGATTTTATTTAGCGATTTCTTCACTAAATAAATTCCGACTGATGCGGGAATCGAACTCACGACTCTAGGTTTACCAAATAAATTTAGTTCTAGGTACTAAGCTGAGCTGAAATCCATAATAAACCTCGTCCGATACCTTCTCCATAATTACTTTGAATCGTTATTATTCGTTATTTAATGTTCATATCGAGGAATTTTATAGTAAAAATATAATCACACTGAATTCTCACCTAAACAACTGTACCAATATTCATCTTGTGCCCTGATTAAATTTCAGGTACTGTTTACATAGGCTTAAACAACTGTACCAATATACATCTCGTGACCTGATTAAATTTCAGGTACTGTTTACATAGGATTAAACAACTCTACCAATATAGATTTTGTGCCCAGTTTAAATTTTAGGTACTACTTGCATAGGCTTAAACAACTGTACTAATATACATCTTGTGACCTGATTAAATTTCAGGTACTGTTTACTTAGGCTTAAACAACTGTACCAATATACATCTTGTGCCCTGATTAAATTTCAGGTACTGTTTACATAGGCTTAAACAACTGTACCAACATACATCTTGTGCCCAGCTCAAATTTCAGGTACTGTTTACATGGGTTTAAACAACTATACCAATATGCATCTTGTGCCCGGCTTAAATTTTAGGTACTGCTTGCATAGGCCTAAACAACTGTACCAATATGCATCTAATGCCCGGCTTAAATTACAGGTACTGCTTGCATAGGCTTAGACAACTGTACCAATGTAGATTTTGTGCCTGGCTTAAATTATAGGTACTATGTACTTGCATAGGCTTAAAGAACTGTACCAATGTACATCTTGTGCAAATTTCAGGTACTGCTTGCATAGGCCTAAACAACTGTATCGAAATTCCGGGGCTGCGTTAACTAAGCAGATTTCCCACCTGCGTCACCTTTTTTCATTTATTTCAAAAATTAAAAGTTAAATGAGAGCAATATTTGGTATTTAAGCTTCAAATAAATTGCTTCATAACATATAAGAATATTGTTAATATGAGATGAGTAGGAGTGGGGGTTTACAAAAGACCGCCGAAAATTAAAAATAGCAAATATCTCAGTTAATAATGAGGATAGTGAAAACATGTACTTAATGACATTTATAGAACATTAAATTTGCAATAGGAATGTCTTTATACAATTTTTCGATCCGACGCATAATAACGGATATATTAAGAATTTTCTTAATTCTCCCCCTCTAAACCTCTCCCTGGTCCGATTTCAGCTGTTAACGAACTTGATCTTTCTTTTTGTATAAAACGATTATATGTCAAGTTTTGTAACGATAAAACAAAAATTGGGCCGCTAGAGTGTTAACAGACAAATATATATATATATATATATATATATATATATATATATATATATATATATATATATATATTTATATAGTTTGGTCATCTCCTGGGTTGGATCGATGGGCATTTGAAGAAATATTTAGAAAATCGCGTCATGAGTACGACCTCAATAGCTGATTTCGTACTCATGACGCTAATGGGAAATCTGCTAAAAATCAGTAATTGCGTTTATTTGCATCATTAAAGTCAATATGATTGAGAGATTAAAATTCATAAACTATTTTTAAATTTTCGTATTCCTTTAAGGGATTTAGGGGAGGATTTAATCTTTCCCGTGGAAAGGAGTCCATGTTGTAATATTCGCAGCTGCTCTAAGGTCACTTCTCCTTCCTACTTCCATCCATCATCTCTATCTTACATTCCGACTATTTCTCCTAGGCTTCCTCTCTCTATTCATTTCTAAAGCTCTTTTTCTTCCCTTCTTAATGCCTCGCAGGAAAACTGCTTTATTATTTCTGAAATAGCTATTTTCAAGGTTCCTGGAGCTTTAAGAGGAGGGGTTTGACGTCAGAAATAAGAGAAACTGAGACGTTTGGCAGTATTTCACATTTCATGTCGAATAAAATATGTCGCTGAGTTTTAGGTCTGATTATTGAGACCGCAGTAAGACTTATATGTGTGTTTATTTATTTTTTATTAAAAAAAAAACCACCAGTCTGAAACAAAACAACTACTCAATCCATTTCTTACGTACAGTAATACATTTGTGTCCAATTATATACTTTGGATTGATAAACTCATAAAATAAAAATGAAATTCCTTTGCATGTGTACTCCTACGGATATTTTATAATTAGTATGTTTTGGATATTTACTCAAGTACAATTAACTTTGTTCTTACGAATGGAGGCTTTTTTGGCGGTAACTCTTTTTAAGAGCTTAATTCATACATAAGCCTAAATATCAATGAAGTTCCGTCACGCAGTGGCTGCGTAAACTAAGCAGATTTCCCTCGTGAAGCAATAGATAAATCTTCATTCTGGTATCACTTAACACCACCGTGAATATTAAGTGAATAAATACAAGCAATAATGAGATATATTTCAGTCAATATTAATAACCTCCCAACGGAAAGCGTCTGAATTGTAAAAAAAAACTGGTCTGCCAACCTCTTATTGCTGAACAGATAGATAGAAATATTCTTCACCGGAAAGAAATGCAATATAGCACATTAATTTTATTGCTATCTATTTAGTATATCAGTAGTATAATAACGGAAATATTTCAAATTTTTTAAAATTTTCCCCCTCTAAAGCCCCCTCCCCCGGTCCAATTTAATCAGCTAACTAACTAGCATGAAACGCTCATATATCGAGTTAAGTAATGAAAAAACAAGAATTGCAACTGTAACAGACAAATAAATTGTGTGTATATATACACAAAAACATATTCAATTAGCAGATTTCCCTTAAGGGAAATCAGCTATTGAGGGCGTACTCATGACGCGAGTTTCGAAAAATTTCTTCAAATGTCCATCGATCCTACCCAGGAGATGACGAAAATGAGGTCCGTTCAAAATTATATAAATATATATATATATATACATATTTGTCTGTTAACGCTCTAGCGGTCGCAATTTTCGTTTGATCATTACCAAACTCGATATTTAAACATTTTATGCAAAAATAAAGATCAAGTTCGTTAATGGCTGAAATCGGACCAGTGGAAGGGGGGGTTTAGAGGGGAAGATTTTCGAAAATTCAACATATCTACGTTACTGTACGTCGGATCGAAAAATGATATAGAATCAATCTTATTGAAAATTAAATTTACTATAAATAATGTTATGTACATTTATTCTTTAACTTGAATATTAACCGAGATATTTGCATTTTTCTGTTTTTAGCTGAGATGAGATCGGCTAACTTCGGGTCTAGTCGTGAGTCAAGAGCTAGTTCGGGCCCTTCCCGTAACTGTTTGACTCACTATTCTGAAATTTCTCTATTATAAAACTTCACGTGGGAAATCTGCTTAGTTTACGCAGCCCCTGCGTGACGGACTTTTTTTAACGGACCTCATTTTCGTTATCTCCTAGGTAGGATCGATGGACATTTGAAGAACAATTTCGAAAATCGCGTCATGAGTATGACCTTAATCGCTGATTTCCCTTGAGGGGAATCTGCAAAAATGTCCGCCTTCCAGGAACTGTACTAATTAAGTAGATCTCCTATGTGCAGGTTTCATAAGTGTCAAATCATTTTATTGTCTCTATTGGCCACTTAGAATTAGAAGTTTACGAAGCTAAAAATTAGTGTCACGAGATTGTCAGCGATAAAACAGCTAGAAAATGATAATCTCCTTAATAGTAATGTTGGTTTGACAGCAAGATGAAACGAGAAAAAAATAATTCAGATATTTGTCTTATTATTGTTACTTCGGGTAGAGGAAATTATAGAGACCAAGATTCGTGTGTTTGTTTATTATTATTTACGTCCACTTTATGCTAGTATGGCTAATCGGGACGGGTTATCTACAGGTCACCACTCTTTTCTAGCCAGGGTGGGCCTAAGGAGTTCATTTAATGCGCCCGTCACTAAATAAATTTCTGAACAAGATTTGATCTTTGCATTGTAAATAGAATTGTATCTAGTGCTTCCTGATCTCTTGCATAGTAATTAAGATATTACCAATTTTAAATGTTACCCCTTCGGAAATGTTGACTTCGGGCTAGATTTCATAAAGCAAACATCAGTAAAATGTCATTGCTTCCAGAACATGAACAGAAACTCGCACTGTGAGAACGAGGTAAGCAGAAGATTTTTCTTAAGGGGAATTAGTTAAAACGAAGTGAAAACAATGACGTTTAATTAGGCCATGTTTATATAACAAATTTTCCAATCAATTTCCCACTGAGTTTTCCCTGATCCCAAACTAAAATGAGTTAAATTCCCCTTGGTTCCGGTCACCGGGTGCTGTGTAGTCGAGAGGAGGTTACAACCACCGTGAGGTGGATTCCTAACCTGATCAGGGCTGCTAACAGGTTTTTGCCGCAAGCTTCTGTCTTCAATTACATGTTTATTGGATTAAGCTGCGCTTTGTCACGCTATGCTCCAGCCCTATATCCTCCAAGGATTTTGAATTATCCTCCATTCCCCTTTTTTTTCGTATGAACCTGCCTTGCTTACAGCTGTATTTGATTTGAATGGCCTTTCCCGTTGTAGGATATGGATAATCCAGGAGAGTTCGGTCTCACATATGACGTCGGTTCTAGTTATCTATTCTTTACTTATCCATTTGTGAGAACTCTGTGAAAACTAGAGTTCAAATTTAATATGAGAAGTTAAATAGCTTCTTGGCTGAACCCCTAGAAAAATGGGAAGAGTGAAAATGAAAACAAGCATTCTAAGCAGCTTTCACCAGTACTGACTGGATATGCTCATGATTTCATCTTGGAATCTCTTCTCCATTGAAAACGTGATGCTCAGTATTACAGTTGTTTAACGCAAAAATGAGTATTAGAGAAGATTGACTAAATTAAAGAAAACACGAATACTTTGTTCAATATTCGAATTTGAGAAAATAATGTAGGGAAATATAGTACTACATTAATTTTTTAATAAGTTCTGTCAAATATCATTTTTTTCCGAAGCACAGAATTTGTTATTTATGTTTTACTATCTCTCATAGTCAAATTTCAGTATTTGACGACCTTAATAAATTAGTTTAACATTAAAGAATTAAATATTGAGTGCGGTATCGCTTAATTAAAAATTGATATCTGTTGCAACCAACATATTATCTTAGTAAGTGAAATAGTATTTCATAGTGCTAATTACGGAGTGATGTTTTACCTATGTACAAAATAAAATGTATCCATTTCATGGAACTCACAGGAACCGGTAATGTTACCAATCTTTTCTAGCGAAGTTAAGACTAAGGATTTCATTTTGTTAGTCTATCAATATTCAGATTTTCTTCTTAATTCACGCTCATTTAGACCTATGCTATAACCCACATAGCTAACCAGGACACCAGAAACATATTAGTAATATGAAATAATATCAAAGGGGGACTACGTTGTTACTTTACTTGTACCTTCAGATGTTAATTCGTTTTTGTTAGTTTTAATTTACAGAATTAGTACTTTGGTTAAAACTTTTACTCTTTCAGTAAAGAATTAAATTGTAATCGTTGAGTAATGTTTTTATATTTTACAACCTCAAACGTTACTTTGCATTCCATTTATTGTAATAAAAAAATTAAAACAATCATGAATTTTTAGATAGTGTTTTATTATAGTGTTAGGGAGGATGTTGCAATCGGAATTCATGAGATACACTCTGTTACACGGGTCGCACGACAGGGAACTAAATGGTCCATGTTTACATCTATCTAGTGCTAGACACTTCAGAACATTAGTATACATGAAACTACAAGCGTTCTGATTGTAGTTCAGCGCTTATAGTAGTGTACCTAAATACAGGCAACTGTTGACACTGATATAGGAAACGGTAGTGACAAAAACATACTCAATTTAGAAGGAGATTTCAGGGGATCATAATATGTGCTTTAATTGAGGGACTCCAAAACCATTTCAAGCAATGATACATGGAAAACATGCGTGACAGAAAAAGAAGACCGGGTGGAGGGGAAGGCTAAGATGCACAATATAAAATATAGTGCTTTACTTATTTAGACCTGGCTGAAAAGAAATCGTTGGTCTGATTTCGAATTTAAAATAACCTGAGGAGAATTTGCGGCGTTTAGGGTTCGTGATGAGAGGATACTAGTTACTGACAATATGGAATAAATGATGATGGTGATCGAGCATATCTCGTGGTTGTCAGAATGATTTTTGATTCTTCTATGTTAGTTTTATGAGTTATTATGTAGTATTAAACTTAGTTACTTTTTAGCATGTGTTTTTTTTAAGTAATACAATTTTTATATACATTTAGAGTATTAAAAGCCCGTCACGCAGGGACTGCGTAAACTAAGCAGTTTTCCCATGTGAAGTTTTACAATAGAGAAATCTGCATACTGGTAACACAACACCACCGTGAGTAGATACAAACGGTAATTAGAAATCTTTCAGTTAATTTTAATAAATTCCCAACGCAAACGGCCTCTTAATTGTAAGAATAATTAATATTTTAATAACTCAAATTTTAGTAGTCCAAGAACTAAAGAAGGGGGGGGCGGAATAACAGAAAGCATTTGCATAAATCTCACAAAGTAAAAGCTGAAACGTCAGGTAAGGTTAGAAGAAGCTTCCACCAGAGCCGCCCACATGTCCCACACACTTAATAAAAATATCTCGGTTAATATTCAAGATAGAGAATACATGTATATGACAATATTTAATTTTCAATAAGATTGGTTCTCTACAATTTTTCGATCCTTTTATATTTTATATTAAGGACATTTCTTTTAGCACTTGACTCAATTGAAGTATTCAGATCTTGTACACCATTCAGTTCGTAAGTAGTTTTAAGCAATGACTTTTGAACTATATTATAAAGTTTACAAAGACTTTTGTCTAATATATAATAATCAAGTGACACTAAAAAATTAAAAATAACAACCCATTCTTAGTTTTTATTAGTATATATGTACCTTTCCAGGCCTAGGCAGAGGTAATAAATTTTACCTACAGTTCGGCAAGCTGAAATAGTTTCATTTCAACCTAAGTGGACGACTAACACATCACAAAAGGATAGCCCCAAAAGCAGTCATCGCTAAGGAAATTCTATGTTAAGATTATGATTAAAAGAGCGCAGTGAAAGTGAAAGATATTTAATGAAATTATTGTTAATGCAGTCTCGCAGTAAAGGAGAAAGCATTTCGAATACATTAATACGATTAAAAGGGCAAAGTGAAGGAGAAAACAATTCATGCCATGCTCATACTTAAAAGGGCGAAATGAAAGTAAAAGAAATTCTATGAAATTATTATGAATTGCTGTGAAGGAGAAAGAATTTCTATTACATGAATACGATTAAAAGTCCTCCGTTCATTAGCTGCGTTAACTAAGCAGATTTCCCAAATGTTTTCATTTATTTCAAAACGTAAAAGTGGTATTTAGGCCTCAAATGAAGTGCTTTTTTTGTTAATATGACCTGGGAAGGAGGGGGGGGCGGGAGTTACTGATGATCTAAAACTAAATTTGCAAATATCTCGGTTGATAATCTAGATAGTGAAAACTTCCACATAACAACATTTATAGAGCATTACATTTTCAATAAGATTGGCTCAATTTTTGAATCTTGCCCATAATAACGGAGCTATTACGGATTTTCGAAATTCTCTCTCTCTAACCCTCCCCCTCCCACTTGTCGGATTTTAGCCGTTAACAAACATGACCTTAATTTTTACATAAAACGTCTATATAGCGAATTTGGAAACGACCAGAAAAAATAACGACCGCTAGAGCGTTCACTGGCAAATATATGCAACATTTATATATATATATATATATATATATAATTTTGAATGGACCTCATTTTCTTCATCACCTAGGTAGGGTCTATGGACATTTGAAGAAATGTTTCGAAAAACCCATCATGTGCAAAATCTCAATAGTTGATTTCCTCTAAGGGAAACCTGCTAAAAGGGCGCAGTGAAGGTGAAGGCAGTTCTGGACTTAGCGTTTGGAAATATTTAGTGAATCATATATAATATGGTTCTTACATAACACAGTTGATTTTTCAAGTGAGTTAAAATAAAAAAAAATACTGAAATTCATCCACCAACAATAGTTGTCAGTATATTTTGCAAACCAATCAAATATCGTATGTATAATAAATTTTGGTCACATTCCTGAATACTGCATCGAAAACAGGACATTATTCATAGAGAATATGTACTGCTATAATTTACTTCTCTTGAGGAAGTGAAGTTATTATGAAATGAGTAAACGTCTCTGTAGTTGATTGAGTTGGTTCGCTGGAAAATAGCTCTTTGGAGTGGTATATCAGTTATTCAGTAGCAATCCACGGATAGTGTTCCACCACTCGGCTACGGGTCAGCACCGTTCTACCTTCAAAAGACCACCTGTTATAACAAGTTGTTGTAAAATGTTCCTCCTCTTTGTTATTAATTTACCAAATGGAGTAATACATTCCTAAGTCATCTACTCTTTACTATACTTATTCACTCCTGGATATTTACTTACTAATTAAATGTGGGCTCTAAGCTAAAATATTTGTGTTTTCAAGAAAATGATCAGCAGTTATAGTTGGTAGAGGCAATAAAAATATATGTAAACATAAAATTGACACTTCTGTCACTGTAATAATTTTTTGTATATATATATATATATATATATATATATATATATATATATATATATATATATATGTCTTCTTAACATCAATTACTTGTAATACAACCCACATAGATATATAGTAATGAAATTTTGAAAGGGATTTTAAATGTGGTGGAAAAATTAAAAAAAAATGACAATGCTTTCGTAGCAAGTAGATGGAGGACATAAAAGTGATATAAGAAGAATGCCCTTGATAAGGACTATAGAGCTTGAAAAGCGTCTTAAATAAAACTGATGATTTAAGGAAGAAAAGCGGTCTTTATTCATTGACCCAATATGGCTAAATTTTTGATATATATATCTAAATTTTTGATATATATATATATATATATATATATGCTAACAACCTACTTGTAGCTCGAATTTTCGTTTGATCATTTCCAAACACGAAATTGCAAACTTTTATGAAGTAATAATCATCAAATTTGTTAGTGGCTAATATCAGAGGAGAAGACTGGTTATTTAGAGTGGGTAAAATAAAATATTCAAAATACCTCCATTATTACGAGTAGGATTGTCAAGGATTATATATCCCATCTTGCTAAACAATTAATGGCCTTGTTGTATTATATTTTTCCTCTCCAATAGTTACTTTTATTTTTTGCGTTGATTCTTCAGTAAACCTCCACTCCTTGTCATCATACGTCATCGTTTGGTGTTATTATGAAGTTATTTGTTTTCTCTTTTTGTTTCTTTTCTTTTTGCTGTATTCCTAAGTTCTACTGATTTATGAACAAATCGCCATGGCCGCGCAATCATTGTGGAACTCATTTAAATAAATAATGTTCTATTTGATACCTCTGAAGATAATTATAGTATAATACACTAAAAGGAGCAATTCTTTAATATATATATACTATATTTATTAATCTTAGGTATTTTCGATAAAAATTGGACTTCCATTCCATTGCATAATACAGTAACTAGAGTTTAATGAATGACAAATTTTCAACCCTAACCTCGAGCAGAGTTTCATGGCTATAGTTAATATGTTTTCCTTATTTCTCATTCATGTGACTAAGATGTCTGAGAATTTACAGAAAAATTGAAATATTTTGGTTTTGCCGCGATATTCCAGTCGCACAACAATCTATATGCACGAGGTTAGTTTTTCTTACAAACTACTGTCTTTGCAAGAACACCTTTTGCCACTCTTGATTTTAAGGGCTGATACGCTAATTGCAAAAATGTATATTATGTGGTATTTATTACAGCTATGAATTTCCTTCTAATACATATATATTTCCCATTAGATGATAAGGATTGTAACATTCCTTAAAGGGGGAAAACAATTTACGGCTTAAGATTATTTTCTGCTATTGAAATAAAACATTTTGAAAGAAAGGGGTGATAAATGAATCAGAAACTTTTAGACAAAGTACAGAATTAAGAGAAAATAAAGATAAATTATTTATAAGGTTGAAGCGGTGATAGCAACCACCTTTCCTCAACATGAATAAAAATGAGACAATGGTTCTAAAGTGCTTGCTCAGGTGAAAAATTATAATTTAAAATAGGTAAAAGCATGGATTATGTTTTTCAAGTAAGAAGTGCACAGTTATGTCTGATATCTATTGAAATTGCTCCGTTTATATATTACACACAACAAAGCATACTATGAAAAATTATGGATACTATGTCTTTTTTGGTCATAAAATAGAATATTTTTATGAATGATTATTAAATATATAAAATAGATACATTGGCTGTGCTAGGCCGTTTTTGCCATTATAAATTGTTAATATTACATAAATTATATGCTATTCATGACCCATAAAGTTTTGGACAACGAAGTAGGGTTATACACTAACCGTTTAACACTTAGTCTGGCCGACTCACCAATAGTAGAAAGCTGTAAAATATGATAAAAGTAAATGTAAATAGATAGGAAATTATTTCTTTTCAAGAAATAGTAAACATATTCCACTCATTATACAGCCTAAATATTTCCCAAACCAATCTACCTCAGTAATGGTACTTAACAATGATGGATGAATGCAATCGAAGATTATGATTAATTTTGTTAACAATATTTTGAACAGATCAGATGGATTTATAAGCAAATGCATTCTTTTTATGTTCTTAAATACCGCAAAACTCTACAAGTTCGCTTTAGTTACCAGATATCTAGGTACATACCGTAAACACAGATACGGGAAAATGTTAAAATATTGGACCTTGCCAAAAAAAACAAAAAAAAAATTCCATCAACATTCAGACTCTATTGATATCCCAATCGAGCTTAGCTAGTCATACTTAAATAAATGTTGGTTGAGGAAGAAAGTATCGGTTTTTTCCCTACCTTCAATGCAAATAATTTTCTTCAAAAATAATGATTGATAAACTAGATAATTACTTTATTTTTTCTAGTCTAACGTCTGTAGTTTTTAGATAGATATATTTATTGTTAAATACATTAACTTTTCTGTTTATGGGTTTGTTAGGGAGTGTAATGAAAGATTGTTGTGTTTATAGCTCTTTGGAATATTTATATCTCCTCTTATAGGTTAGGTGTAAAACATATGTTTTGTAGATTCAGAAGATAGGCTTTTGTTCTTGGACAGTCATGAGTTGAATAATAAAGAGATACATACTGATTAATTATTCTAAACCCCTTTTTTGTGCTGAAGAACAGGGTTCAAACATTTTTATTAACTAATTTTAAAGAAGTCATCATCCTAAGTTAAATCTATTAATATGTATCTTAATTTATGAGCAATACAATAAAAGCGTCGATTACCTATTTTTTTTTTTTTTTTTTTTGTTTTGTTTTTAGAAACTCATTATATATTTTATATTGGCCCAAAAAAAATATTTTGTAACAACGGTTTCAGAGAAAGTATTGTTAGTCATAATTTATTATAATATTTATTTACAAACGAAAGTCAAAGTAAAACATTCTAAACGTGATTGATGAGCTCTTTTTCTATACGTAAGAGACATAAATAATAAACAATTAAGAATGCGAGTGTGTGTGTGCGTGTGTGTGTGTGTGTGTGTGTGAGTGTGTGTGTGTGTGTGTGTGTGTGTGTGTGTGTGTGTGTGTGTCCATATACACGTAGAGAGAGGAAAAGGGTTACTGGGGATGATGTAGAAAATGTACATGTACGTATATGTAGAAAAGTTAATCTGACTTTATTTTTTATTTACCATCACAATTCCTCAGTTAGTTTTTTTGTTTTTTTTCTTTCTTTTTTTTATGTGTTTTGACCACTCTGATTAACATCCCACACATGGGTGAGTTTATTATTATTATTTAACAAGATTTAAAATTCAAGAAATTTTACTTGCGACTCACAGACAGCACAAACGTTTTTAAATTTACTTTATGGTTATTCAACATTTAATCAAAATAGATCGAATTTAATAATGAACATAATTTTAAAAGAAGGCAATTGGCCAGAACCACCTCATATTATATTTAACAAATATAATAAAGAACTTATAAAGTTTATCAAATATATAGATATGGATGTAGCAAAAATACATTAGAATGTAAAGTTGATTGTGAGGGATGGGAATTATAAATCAATAAATTTACCTTACATAGACTCGCAAATTAAGCATCTGGCATCATTAAGCATCTGCTGGGTTTAACTTTATTCATCTGTTTTTTGTTGTTGTTTTTTTTTTTCTTATTTTATTTATTTTTCATTTCATTTATTAATTTTATTTGTTATTATCTTACTTATTTTAATATTTTATTTTATTATTATTATTTTTTTATATTATATTTGAGTAGATAGTTGATTAACGTGTATATATTGTAAAATAAAAATGTATTTAAACAAAATCATACATGTACTAAGCCATGTGACAATAGAACATGTATTCAAATTAATAAATCCTCATAGGGTTACTATGAGGAGAAAAAATAAAGTACGTCACGCAGGGTTTGCGTCAACTAAGCAGATTTCCCACGTGTGCGACGTATTTGCATATATCTCACCAAAGTAAAGGTTCAATGAGAACAATATTTATTGAAGTTTCAAAAAAAGTGTTTCATAACATAATAGAATATTGAAAATATGAGATGAGTAGGGGAATAGGAGTGGGGCTTTACTGATGACCGAAAACTAAAAAAATCAAATATCTCAGTAAATAATCAAGATAGTGAAAAAATGTACATAACAACATTTATAGAACAATACATTTGCAATAAGATTGGTTCTATACAATTTTTCGATCGGACGCTTAATAACGGAGATATTAAGAATTTTCGAAATTCTCCCTCTTTAAACCCCCGCTCCCCCTGGTCCGATTTCAGCCATTAACGAACTTGATCTTCCTTTTTGTATAAAACGATTATATATCAAGTTTGGCAATGATAAAACAAAAATTGCGACCGCAATATATAGATATATACACAGTTTTGAACGGATCTCATTTTTGTGATCTCCTGGGTGGGATCGATGGACATTTGAAGAAAATGAGTACAACCTCAATAGCTGATTTCCCTTAAGGGAAATCTGCTAAAAACGTGGGTGAGTCCCATATGCCCCTTAAATGTCATTCATTATACCATTTATTGAAAAGCTTGTGTTTCATTCAAATAAATAATTAATTATTTTATGAAAATTAAAATCGAAATGTTGAAATATCTGATGTGTGCGTGCGTGTGAACGCCATGGACGTGCATGTTTTCGGGGAACGCCTAATTTTTTTGAAATGTAATAACCATGGAGTTGCACTACCGCTATCAATCATCATATTAAGTAATTGCCCCTGATGGCTAAATATCAGCATCGCTAATTAGCATTGTGATATTTATAGAATATCATGCAATTCACCTAACAGGCGAGAACAATCACAGCGTTCTATCAGCTTAATTATATGATTGGAATTCGTTCCCAGCTGATATAACAATCAATCATCATTTCACAGCCTATCTTTCAGATATACTGAATTAATTATTTCCATACTAATTACAAGTGACCAGTCACGAGAGTTTGTTTTCGTGTTTGATTTACCTTTCGCACTGAAATTCCAGCTCATGAGGTAGGTACATTTTCATTAGATTGAACTTGTGCATTGACATGTACTCCGATCATGAAGGCAAAGAAAAATACACAATGTATATCAGAGTATATATATTGTTTTCTCCTCATAATAACCATTTGAGAACATGTTCCATTCCCACATACCATATTACATGTGTAATTGTGTTTAAATACATTTTTACCATATATACTATTTAATAGGTATAATCAAAAATAATAAAAAATAGTCCATCACGCAGGGGCTGCGTAAACTAATCAGATTTCCCACGTGAAGGTATACAATAGAGAAATCTCCATACTAGAGCCAAACAGTCACGGCCGAACTAGCTTTAGGCGGGAAACTCACACGTCCGTTATCGGCCCACATTTAATAAAAATGCAAATATCTCGGTTAATATTCAAGATAGAGAATAAATGCATAGAACAATATTTATAGTAAATTTAATTTGCAATAATAATTATTTTATACAATGTTCTGATCCGACGTATGGTATCGGAGATATTTCGAATTTTCGATAATCCCCCCTCTAAACCCCCCCCCCACTGGTCCAATTTCAGCCATTAACGAACTTGATCTGTCTTTTTGCATTATATGTTTAAATATCGAGTTTGGAAACGATCAAACAAAAATTGCGACCTCTAGAGCGTTGACAGACAAATTTATTTTTTCTGTAATCGTTGAATAATGGTAACATTACTAAATTGAAATGAGTGAAGAAATGAGTGAAACCTTTTGCAATAGAGTGAAGAAAGTAATCACTTTCTTCACAGGTGAAGAAAGTGAATTGCCTTCTTAATTAGCAATAAGTATAAATTAAAAAATAATTTGAAGTTGGAAATTAAATGTTTTTAAATGTTTCTTAACATTGTAAGAGTTTATTTTAACAAAATAAATTGAAATGTGAATGAATTATTGGTGGTAATAATCAATATATTTTAAAATTTAAATATAATAATAATTACCTTCCTTGTTTATAACCTGCACTTGTTTATAACTGCACTACTTCACAATCATCACTACTTGTTTTATAACTATGCTTATAACCTTTCACAACCATGTTTATAACCTACCAACAACATACCATAATCTTCACAACATCCTAATTTTGTTGTCATATTCTGGTTAGATCTGATCATGTATTACACGATTACAGAACAAATTTAATATTACACTCGTGACGAAAGTAGAATTTACAACTCTCGTGAAATTACCACACTCGCTTCGCTCGTGTGGGTAAACGTTTCACTCGAGTTGTAAAATGATCTACTTTCGTCACTTGTATAATAAATAACTATTATTAATATTATTAAATTTGTGATTCTATGGAAGGCAAATATATTGAACTATAATTCTCTTTCCTCATAATCAACTTTATATTCTAATGTATTTTTGCTAAATCCAAATTGTCTTGAATTTTAAATCTTGTTAAATAATGTCCTGTCTGTCCATGTTCCGTTAGAAATTGTGTGCATTAGTGATGGTGAATCTTAGTGTTGTAGTTGCTGTTAGTTATATTTGGTATGTTTGATGTAAGCTGTAAGATTTCCAACATGTCGTCCATTCTCTGTTTCATTTATGTATTGTGTAGGCTACGCTAGTTTTTTTAGCAGACTTCCCTTAAGAGAAATCAGCAACTGAGGTTGTACTCATGACTCGGTTTTCGAAACCTTTCTCCAAATGTCCATCGATCCTACCTAGTAGATGAAGAAAATGAGTTCCGTTCAAAATTATATATATATCACTTACCACTTTAGCGATCACTATACTTGCTATATCGTCACTAAACTCGATATATAATAGTTTTATCTAAAATGAAAGTTCAAATTCGTTAACGGCTTAAAAGCGCACCAATGAGAGAAGGAGTTAAGAGGTTTTAAAAATTCGAAATATCTCCGTTATTATACGTCGGAACGAAAAAGTGAATATATCTAAGTGAATATACCTACTTGCTCAACTTGTAACACTCCCTTGACAATAAGACATATACTGACAGAATGCCGAAAACGACAACACCAGGACTTCCCCTACGACTTACAAGAACTATTGACGGAAGGCAGCCCACACATTAACAATATATTCTCATAATTACACAAAATTGAAATATATGATAACATTTAACATGCATTAATCATCCACCAACTGTATATGTTTTTTTTTTTATTTATTTTTTTTTTATTTTTTTTTTTGGTACTTGTTATTATTAGTATTACTGCTAAGTTATGTGCTACTATTACTTGTTGCTAAGGTATATGTTACTATTACTTGTTGTTTAGGTATTTATTATTGTCCTTGTTGTTAATATATTTGTTATTATTACTTTTTGCTAAGGAATTTGTTATTATTACTTGTTGCTAAGGTATTTATTATTGTTACTTGCTGTTAAGGTATTTTTTGTTATTATTTGTTGTTAAGGTATTTATTATTTTTACTTGCTGTTAAGGTATGTTTTTTGTTATTACTTTTGAAAGGGCAAATCACCTTCGATGTGGTGTCCATTAATAAATAAATTGAAATTGAATATATCTAATCTTATTGCAAATATAACGTTTTATAAATGTTTTTCTATATATTTTTTCAGTATCATGAATATTAAGCGGTATATGTGGATTTTTTATTTTTCGGGTTTGAGTATACCACCACTCCTACTCATGTCATATTAACAATAAGTTGTTAATGTAAATATGGAAGTGGGAAATCTGCTTAGTTAACGTAGCCCCTGCGCGACGGACTTTTTAATGTGTAGTAGAAGTACGAGTGAGAATTCTGGGATTACTGTTATGTCTTGAGCTGCTTCCTTTGCGAAAGAGTCAGCTTGTGCGTTCGTGTGTGTGTGTGTGTGTGTGTGTGTGTGTGTGTGTGTGTGTGTGTGTGTGTGTGTGTGTGTGTGTGTGTGTGTATATATATTTAGCATCAGGAGTATAAGAGCAACATTGCTTAAATTTTTATGAACAAATAATTAAAAATGATGTCGTTTAACACATTTAACCATTTTTAGAAACAGAAATTTTATATATTTTTTTTCTTTTGTTAATTTCATATGGTTGGGCAACTGCATATGTATATTGCTGCCTCAAGAAATTTAAATAAAGAGTTTCATTTACATAACCGTAAAATGATATATACATCATTGCAATAACATCTACTCAATAATTTAAAAAAAAAAAATTATTAACGTCCACTTTTTGCAACTAAGTCTAATTGGGACGTGTAATCTACAGTTTATCACCCTTTTCTAGCCAGGGTGAGACTAAGGATTTTATTTAATGAATTCGTCACTAAATAAATTCCTTTTGCCCAAGCGGGAATTAAACTCGTCACTACAGGTTTACCATATCAGATTAGCTAATTATTTTAAATGTTTTTATAGAGCATAAACTATTAAAAAATAATGACAAAATCCCAATATTAATTTTATCAATACTTCAACAGGATTCAGGATATATATATATATATATATATATATATATATATATATATATATTTATATGGAGAGTAGCCGGGGAAACCACTTGTTAGGAGCTAGTCTATGTTCTGAGGGCATGAAGGGGGATAAATTTGATTTGCACTAGTGCGAGCACATCAATCGCCGTAGAAAGCAACAGGCTTTACCATTTTGTAAGTCAAACGGGGGCCAAGGCACAACAAGAAAAAGGCACACTCTGAGTCGGATCCTTTTTGTGATTTTTCGCCACTTGACTTGGCCTAACTCCCACACTTTGGCAGATTATTTTCCTGTGTTACTCTATCCCTCGTCGGTACTCTTCTTTGATACTTTTATTTTTTTTTCTCTGAGACATCTCTCTGACAATTTAGCAAAGTGGTCTTCTCTCTATCTACTCCGACTATTTCCTCAAACGCATTCGTTTGATTCTAGAACTTGACTTACCTTGAAGGAAATAAGCTACAGAGCTTGTACTCATGACGCATTTTCAAATGAACCCTTTAAATACCCAGGAGATGTGACGAAAATGTGGTTCTTTCAAAAATATACTCGTACATACATCTTGGAGAGAGAAAAGACCGTCACGCAGGGGCTGCGTAAACTAAGAATATTTCCCATGTGAAGTTATACAATAGAAAAATCTCCATACGAGAACCGAACAGTTACGGCAAAGGGTCGAACTAGCTTTTGGCGGGAAATTGTCATCCGTTATCGGCCAAAAATTTAATAAAAATGCAGATATCTCGATTATTATTCAAGATAGAGAATAAATGTATAAAACAATATTTATAGTAAATTTAATTTACAATAAGATTGGAATTTTTTGATCCGAAGTATGGTAACGGAGATATTTCGAATTTTCGAAAATCCCCCCTCTAAACCCCCCCCCCACTTGTCCGATTTCAGCCATTAACGAACTTGATCTGTCTTTTTGCATAAAACGTTTAAATATCGAGTTTGGAAACGATCAAACAAAAATTACGACAGCTAGAGCGTTAACAGACAAATATATATATATATATATATATATATTCGATAGCTCAGCGCTTTCGAAGACTATTGTCTCCATCTTCAGAGCTACTTGGATGCGCTCATTGAGAAAGACAGCAAGTGACACAGATTCGCTTGCCGCCTTTCCCAATGAGCGCATGCAAGAAGCTCTGAAGATGGAGACAATAGTCTTCGAAAGCGCTTAGAGCTGAAATAAAAATTTCAGAAATTGGAAGTATTTTTCTCTCTCCAAGTTTATATTCTTCACTTCCTACAAACACTGCATTGGATACATACATCTGTTGTAGCTCTAGCGGTCGCAATATTTGTTTGGTTGCTATTTAAACGTTTTATGCTAAGTTAATGATGAAGTCGTTAATGGCTGAAATCGGACCACAGGGAGAGCTTTTAAAAAGCCCGAAATTATTTTCTTTGTCGTATCAAAAAAAAAAGAGCCAACCTTATCGCAAATTTAATGCTATATAAATGTTTTTAAATATATTTTTTCTGTAATCGTTGAATAATGGTAGCATTACTAAACTGAAATGAGTGAAGAAAGTGAAACATTTTGGAATAGAGTGAAGAAAGTAATCACTTTCTTCACAAGTGAAGAATTGCCTTCTTAATTAGTAATAAGTATAAATTAAAAAATAATTTGAAGTTGGAAATTAAATGCTTTTAAATGTTTCTTAACATTGTAAGAATTTATTTTAACGAAATAAATCGCTTCGCTCGTGTGGGTAAACGTTTCACTCGAGTTGTAAAATGATCTACTTTCGTCACTTGTATAATAAATAACTATTTTCTTTACGGCGATAATTAACCGAGTTTTTTTTTACATTTTTTTAGCTTTCAGCCTTCGTTAAACCACCAATCCTACTAATGCAATTGTAACAATAAGCTATTATGTCATGAGCCACTTTATTCGAATGTTAAATACCAAATATTTTTTCATTGAAATTTTACTATGTGAGATACATTGTGCGACACGTTTTGCGATGGCGTCACAATTGAGATTTTACGTATTAGCTCGAATATGTTTATTTGATTTATATCATAATTGATAAATCAATCTACACTGAAGTTCACAGTCGTTAATGCTTGAAATTATGCCAAGAATGGGTGTTGGGAGGGAGAGGGCTTAGAGGGGAAGGAGTTCGAGAATTAAAAATATTTTGGTTTATTATGAGTTGTATTGAAAAATGTTAATGTACAAATTTTGTAAAACTACTGATACTCTATAGTCGTTGATCTATACTCACACGTAACTCAAATAATTACTAGCACTTTCTTGTTTTCGGCATTCAGTGAAACCCCACTTCTTGCCATCGGTCTTTTACTTTTAAATAAAGAGAGAGACGCTGTGTTATAACACCGCGTGGGAAATCGTCTTAGTTTAGGAAGCCCCTGAATGACGGACTTTTTTTAGTTTAAGAGAGGTTGAGTTCAAATAAATAAAAATAAAGCATACTTAGTTCTTATTTCTACCACGAGTCTACATTGATATGAGAACGCCCTGCATTGTCAATCATTAGAAAACAAAAATGTCTAACTGTTTAGCAATGAAATATTTCAATCTGGAAAATCTGATTTTGCCTAAGATGATTATTATTTGTCAATATATTGAAAGACAGGGAAGGTTAAAAAAAACCTGACGTGCTTCTTTTTAAATACTTATAAAATAGAGAAAAGATGTTTGAATCTTCCTTGAGCAAATCCTGGTTCGTGTTGCTATTCAGGAAGCTGGGGCTTAAACCAACCCTTCACACAAATAAATGCTTTGGCCTGGAAATAAACTGCCTTACTTTTATCGTGCTTTATAACAATTTTTTTCCTTCCAACAATTTTAAATGTAAAGTTTGTATTTATCCATAATAGTTATTTATCAGGACTAAATTCATTATTAGCAAGATAATATTGAAGCGAATTGTTATAGAGTCATCTTTATGCTATAATTAGCCTTTAAGTTTGCAGACTGTAAATTTAAAATGCTGTAAATTCAGGCCAGTGGGAACAAACAGGTACACGCGCGCGCGCGCACACACACACACACACACACACACACACACACACACATACGTATATATAGTTTTAATCTCATGTTTTTTACTTCCTTAAGTTCGTTTTTAAATTTCTTAAGGACGTACGTCCTTCATTTTGTTTTCCACGAGTATGTAGACCTGAGATAATACTGCTATATGTTACTAAAGCTAGAAATAATTTGGGACTCAGGTTAGCCATGTGTGTTAAGGCGTTGTTACCGCCCTGGCTAGAAATGATTGGTAACCTTTAGATAACCCGTCCCAATTAGCAGTAGTAGCATAAATCTAATAAACAAGCATTTGTGTTACAGCTAAGAGTAATGGCTTTAAAATATAGATTTAAAATTCTTAAGATACCAGTTTTAGATTAAAGGATGCAAATTAGTATAACCAGCTGGTCTTTTGGTGAGATCTTGGAGATTCAAAGTCGTTGGTCAGACTTATTTACTCATGACACTTCTGGTACTACCCCACTAGCACCTCGCTGCCAGCGCACTCTGGTAGTTTACTAGTTAATTCATCTACCTAATTTTTTAGCAGTTTTCCCTTAGGGGAAATCAGCTATTGAGGCCGTACTCATGACGCAATTTTCGAAAAATGTCTTCAAATGTCCATCGATCCTATCCAGGAGAAGACGAAAATGGGGTCCGTTCAAAATTATATATATATATATATATATACATATATATATATGTGTGTGTGTGTGTGTGTGTGTGTGTGTGTGTGTGTGTGTGCGCGCGCGTGTGTGTGTGTGTATTTTAACACTCTAGCGGTCGCAATTTTTGTTTGATCGTTACGAAACTCGATATTTAACCGTTTTATGTAAAAAGAAAGACCAAGTTCGTTAATGGCTAAAATCGGAACAGAAGGAGGGGGGGGGGTTAGTGGGGGGATTTACGAAAATTCGAAATATCTCCGTTATTATGCATCGGATCGAAACATTGTATAGAACAAATCTTATTGTAAATTCAATTTACTATAAATATTTTTATATGCATTTATTCTCTATCTCGAATATTAACCGAGATATTTGCCTTTTTATTAAGTGTGTGGGACAGGTGATCGGGTTTAGTTCGGATTAGTTCGGCCGTTTCCGTAAATGTTCGGCTATGTATAAGTTTCTTCTAACCTTTCTTGTTGTTGCAGCTTTTACTTTGTGAGATTTATGCAAATTTGTTCTGTTCATCCGCCATCCCCCCCCCCCTTCTTTAGTTCTTGGACTACTAAAATTTGAGGTATTAAAATATAAATTATTCTGATTCATTATAAATTGCAGTACTAGATATAGTAAATAGTTTACAATGAACTTATTGTTTTATATTCAAATGTTTATCAGTATTTGTTTTTTTTTTTCCGGTGAAGAATATGTATATCTATCTATTCAGCTCTGAGTGGTTGGCAGACCTATGTGTTTACAATTCAAAACCCGTTTCCGTTGGGAGTTTATTAAAATTAACGAAAGATATCTCATTACCGTTTGTATTTACTCACAGTGGTGTTGTGTTACCAGTATGCAGGTTTTTCTATTGTAAAACTTCACATGGGAAATCTGCTTAGTTTACGCAGCCCCTGCGTGACGGACTTTTTATCCTCAAATTTCTCTAACTGTAATGTTACCTGGCTTCACCCGGACTACACTCACCCATCCACAAACACGTATGTAACTCCAACGAAAAACTCATCAGTACATTTTATTTTTGTGAAAAACTTCATTTATAGTATGGGAATTGAAATCGCCTTGCCTATACTATAAATTAACTTTAAGTAATAATAAATAATTTTCCCTTGTTGGTCTCAAAATAGCTATAAGTCTCGCCTTTTTTCCACTGACAATTACATATTTCCTTTCTAATCTGTTATTCTGACTCTGAAATTATAATAATGGTAAGCAGAAAGAAATCACAATGTAAACATGACGTGCCAGGTTGGATTATATGGATACAAGATAACTCATCTCTACAATAAATCTATAAATACAAGTAATTACTATTAAATGTAATTTCTAATATTTTATGGGGGTACGAGGGTTCAGGCTAGTCCTTTGAGTCTTAATCTCACAAGGTAAACCTAGATTCGATTCCAGCCTGGGCAATAGGAATTTATTTATTGACGAATTCATTAAATAAAATCCTTTGTCCCACCCTAGCTAGAAAAGGGTGGTAGCCTATAGATAACCCGTCCCAATTAGCCTTAGTAGCAAAATGTGGGCGTTAATAAATATTTTTTTTTTATTTAATTAATTATCAGATGTTATGAAGTAATGAGATACTCATAAATAATCAATTAGAAATTAAATATTCATTTCACGAGTGAAGCTATCTTTATGTGCCCCAATAAAATAATTGACTCCAGCTATAGCTTTTAATGTATACCCTGTTTATCATTTCAGGCATTCCTAACAACTTACTCTCGAGTAAATCTTTACGAATATTTTAGTATAAAGGGGGGTAAAATAGTATGAAGTTAGGTTAACAGTAATACACATACTAAGTTTCATCAAATTTAGTTTAGTTGTTTAGGCATGAAAAGAGGACAAACAAAAATACACAAAAGTAAATTCAATTCTGCATGAAACGAAAAAGTAATGTGAAATTTTGGGAAAAAAAAATCAATGTAAATACTAAGGTTACAATTATATATATATATATATATATATATATATATATATATATATATATATATATTCAATCATATTGCAAATTTACAGACATATTTTCTGTATCATGAATACAAACCGAGATATTTAGATTTTATACTTTTCCGCCTCCAGCAAACCCCTACTTCTAGTCATGTTAAACTAACACTACAGTTATGTAATTAACCACATTATTCGAACCTTAAATATCAAATATTGTTTTCAAGAGATTTTTATTATACGACATGCAAATATGCTCTGGTGACACCCCCCCCCTAGTCTAATGTTTTTGTGTGGTCTACTTTAATTTGATTGATTGCGATATTCTGATTCATTATATATTACAGTACTAGATAAAAAGACACAAAAGTCAATTCAATTCTGCATGAAACGAAAAAGTAATGTGAACTTTTTGAAAAAAGAAAATCAATGTAAATACCAAGGTTACAATTATATATGTATATATATATATATATATATATATATATATATATCCTTAGTCCCATCCTGGCTAGAAAAGGGTGGTAACCTGTAGAAAACCAGTCCCAATTAGCCTAAGTAGCAAAAAGTAAACGTAATTAAATATTATTAATACTAACCTTTTCTGAATTATATTATAAATATATTGCTTGTTTCAGGTGTACCAAGTCCCAAAGAGAATAGGCATCCGGAATTACGGTAACTTAATTATTTTTTCTGTTATATACATACTATATAAATTAGATTGATATAGAACAATAGAAAAGGAAATTAAATGTATGAAGGTCTACTATCTTATACATTATCTAGTTACTTAATTATCCGTATTATTCAGAAACCTTGTACCATTAGGAAGCGGTTAAAGTATCATTGCAAATTTAATGTTAATATTGTTCTTTACATATTTTCAGTATCATGAATAATAATCGTGATCTGTAAATATTTTAGTTTTCGGCTTTGAGTAAACCCCTATTCATGTCACATTAACAGTAAGATGTTATGTTATGGAGCGGTATTATAAATACCGTGATCTTATTGACGTTTAATGTTTTGAAGCAAATACAAATACCTGATGCACGTGAGACATCTGCTTAGTTACTTTAGTTACAATTAGCCTAAATACCAAATATTGATCTTATTGACCTTTCATGTTTTGAAGCAAATACAAATACCTGATGCACGTGAGACATCTGCTTAGTTACTTTAGTTACAATTAGCCTAAATACCAAATATTGATCTTATTGACCTTTCATGTTTTGAAGCAAATACAAATACCTGATGCACGTGAGACATCTGCTTAGTTACTTTAGTTACAATTAGCCTAAATACCAAATATTGATCTTATTGACCTTTCATGTTTTGAAGCAAATACAAATACCTGATGCACGTGAGATATCTGCTTAGTTACTTTAGTTACAATTAGCCTAAATACCAAATATTGATCTTATTGACCTTTAATGTTTTGAAGAAAATACAAATACCTGATGCACTAGAGACATCTGCTTAGTTCCTTTAGTTACAATTAGCCTAAATACCAAATATTGATCTTATTGACCTTTCATGTTTTGAAGCAAATACAAATACCTGATGCACGTGAGATATCTGCTTAGTTACTTTAGTTACAATTAGCCTAAATACCAAATATTGATCTTATTGACCTTTAATGTTTTGAAGCAAATACAAATACCTGATGCACGTGAGACATCTGCTTAGTTACTTTAGTTACAATTAGCCTAAATACCAAATATTGATCTTATTGACCTTTCATGTTTTGAAGCAAATACAAATACCTGATGCACGTGAGACATCTGCTTAGTTACTTTAGTTACAATTAGCCTAAATACCAAATATTGATCTTATTGACCTTTCATGTTTTGAAGCAAATACAAATACCTGATGCACGTGAGACATCTGCTTAGTTACTTTAGTTACAATTAGCCTAAATACCAAATATTGATCTTATTGACCTTTCATGTTTTGAAGCAAATACAAATACCTGATGCACGTGAGACATCTGCTTAGTTACTTTAGTTACAATTAGCCTAAATACCAAATATTGATCTTATTGACCTTTCATGTTTTGAAGCAAATACAAATACCTGATGCACGTGAGACATCTGCTTAGTTACTTTAGTTACAATTAGCCTAAATACCAAATATTGATCTTATTGACCTTTCATGTTTTGAAGCAAATACAAATACCTGATGCACGTGAGACATCTGCTTAGTTACTTTAGTTACAATTAGCCTAAATACCAAATATTGATCTTATTGACCTTTAACGTTTTGAAGCAAATACAAATACCTGATGCACGTGAGACATCTGCTTAGTTACTTTAGTTACAATTAGCCTAAATACCAAATATTGATCTTATTGACCTTTCATGTTTTGAAGCAAATACAAATACCTGATGCACGTGAGACATCTGCTTAGTTACTTTAGTTACAATTAGCCTAAATACCAAATAGTGATCTTATTGACCTTTAATGTTTTGAAGCAAATACAAATACCTGATTCACGTGAGACATCTGCTTAGTTACTTTAGTTACAATTAGCCTAAATACCAAATAGTGATCTTATTGACCTTTAATGTTTTGAAGCAAATACAAATACCTGACGCACGTGAGACATCTGCTTAGTTACTTTAGTTACAATTAGCCTAAATACCAAATAGTGATCTTATTGACCTTTAATGTTTTGAAGCAAATACAAATACCTGATGCACGTGAGACATCTGCTTAGTTACTTTAGTTACAATTAGCCTAAATACCAAATAGTGATCTTATTAACCTTTAATGTTTTGAAGCAAATACAAATACCTGATGCACGTGAGACATCTGCTTAGTTACTTTAGTTACAATTAGCCTAAATACCAAATATTGATCTTATTGACCTTTAACGTTTTGAAGCAAATACAAATACCTGATGCACGTGAGACATCTGCTTAGTTACTTTAGTTACAATTAGCCTAAATACCAAATAGTGATCTTATTGACCTTTAATGTTTTGAAGCAAATACAAATACCTGATGCACGTGAGACATCTGCTTAGTTCCTTTAGTTACAATTAGCCTAAATACCAAATAGTGATCTTATTGACCTTTAATGTTTTGAAGCAAATACAAATACCTGATGCACGTGAGACATCTGCTTAGTTACTTTAGTTACAATTAGCCTAAATACCAAATAGTGATCTTATTGACCTTTAATGTTTTGAAGCAAATACAAATACCTGATGCACGTGAGACATCTGCTTAGTTACTTTAGTTACAATTAGCCTAAATACCAAATATTGATCTTATTGACCTTTAATGTTTTGAAGCAAATAAAAAAACCTGATGCACGTGAGACATCTGCTTAGTTACTTTAGTTACAATTAGCCTAAATACCAAATAGTGATCTCGTTGAGCTTTAATGTTTTGAAGCAAATACAAATACCTGATGCACGTGAGACATCTGCTTAGTTACTTTAGTTACAATTAGCCTAAATACCAAATATTGATCTCGTTGAGCTTTAATGTTATGAAGCAAATACAAATACCTGATGCACGTGAGACATCTGCTTAGTTACTTTAGTTACAATTAGCATAAATACCAAATAGTGATCTTATTGACCTTTAATGTTTTGAAGCAAATACAAATACCTGATGCACGTGAGACATCTGCTTAGTTACTTTAGTTACAATTAGCCTAAATACCAAATATTGATCTCGTTGAGCTTTAATGTTTTGAAGCAAATACAAATACCTGATGCACGTGAGACATCTGCTTAGTTACTTTAGTTACAATTAGCCTAAATACCAAATAGTGATCTCGTTGAGCTTTAATGTTTTGAAGCAAATACAAATACCTGATGCACGTGAGACATCTGCTTAGTTACTTTAGTTACAATTAGCCTAAATACCAAATATTGATCTTATTGACCTTTCATGTTTTGAAGCAAATACAAATACCTGATGCACGTGAGACATCTGCTTAGTTACTTTAGTTACAATTAGCCTAAATACCAAATATTGATCTTATTGACCTTTAATGTTTTGAAGCAAATAAAAAAACCTGATGCACGTGAGACATCTGCTTAGTTACTTTAGTTACAATTAGCCTAAATACCAAATAGTGATCTCGTTGAGCTTTAATGTTTTGAAGCAAATACAAATACCTGATGCACGTGAGACATCTGCTTAGTTACTTTAGTTACAATTAGCATAAATACCAAATATTGATCTCGTTGAGCTTTAATGTTTTGAAGCAAATACAAATACCTGATGCACGTGAGACATCTGCTTAGTTACTTTAGTTACAATTAGCCTAAATACCAAATATTGTTCTTATTAACCTTTAATGTTTTGAAGTAAATACAAATACCTGATGCACGTGAGACATCTGCTTAGTTACTTTAGTTACAATTAGCCTAAATACCAAATATTGATCTCGTTGACCTTTAATGTTTTGAAGCAAATACAAATACCTGATGCACGTGAGACATCTGCTTAGTTACTTTAGTTACAATTAGCCCAGGATCAATTTCTCTTAATTGCATAAAGTGGTCGTTAAGTTGTTTTTAAAGTTATTAGTATTTAGTACATATTTTAGTCATTTTTACAGTTATAATTTTCATTAAGATCTATTGCTCTTCTAGTATTATTCCATTCAAATTAACGGTTGGATGGGTTTGATCGACGTTTGAGCATCTACAACTCCTAGTGTATACAGTGATGGTGTTTATTTTCAAAGTTAGGCTGCTCTCTTGCCAGCTTGTCACTGGCCCGACTTGCTAGCACCTCTTTCACCCTTCTCCAGTAAAATCACTCAGGATGGCTTTTAGTACATTTCACTTAAGGGACACCAGCTCTTGAGGTCCTACTCATGACGCGATTTTCGAAAAATGTCCTCAAATGTCCAACGATCCTACCCAGGAGATGATGAAAATGAGCAGCGTTCAAAACTATAATTATATGTGTATATATATATATATGTTAACGCATTAGCGGGTCCAATTTTTATTTGATCGTTACCAAATTTCATATTTAAACGTTATACGTAAAACTAAAGATTTATTGAAAATTGATTTGGAATGAATCTTGTTAAACTCCTTACCCTGCAGTTGTTTTATTTTTTCGTAGCCCTTTTCGAGCACAGTCGAGGTGACAATGTGACAATTTCATTACGCCAAAACCTCTAAACGAGCATCGATTGTGAACCCTATTTCATATGTGTGTTTCCGTTTGCAAATGTCTCTACATTGTTCAGGAAAAGCATGGTCCTGAATGTAATTTTACTCTGTTGAATAATGTTAATCACCTTGCTTATTATACTTCCTGGTATCCCTGGATGGCTTAAATGCCCATTCTCATCGTAATTTACATACTTGGTTGGTTTCCCAGAAGCGGAATTAAATTGAACAATGTGTATGAACTCATTGAGCTAAACAGATATAGGAGACAGATTTCATAAGATGACTAATCGTGTAACTAAGAATTGAAAAATTGATATAGAATTCATTAAAGGAATCAATTACTCCTTAAATGCATTGAAAAATATATTTTTCGCAGTGATATGATTTTCGCAGAACTGATTTCATAATGTGAATGTATACATAGAAGAGCCTTGTCACTGGGTTTGCAGAAGAAATTATGAAAGAAGGTGGAAATTAGGTGTTGAAGAGTTCAGACATGAAGTTGTAAGGTCTAATACACCAACTCAAAATAAAATACACTAAATTCGAGGAAAATTCTCAACATATCTTAAAAAAAAAAATAGTTCATGATTTTCCTTCAGAATACGATACAGTGCCAGAATGGTCTTTAGAACCTCCAACTCGGTCTTTACCAACATATACATTCCCAAAAAGGCAAATCTTTATATATATAATTCTACTGACGTGTGCATGTCACTGAACTCCTCAAAAACAGCTGGACCGATTTGAATTCATTTTTTTGTACGCGTTTAGGTGACTCCCTGGATGGATTAGCGTCACAAATCAGCACGGCAGATGGGGCAGGAGTAAAAATAGCGATATTTCGTTTCCTATTGGTTTATCGGCAAATATTCCACTGGATAAAAGTTGTTTATTTTGTTATTTAGAGTAACTTTTGTTATATTCACTTTTGTCGTATAACAAAGTATAAACGAGATATACACTAAAAAAGTAAATCCAACAATTTTATTGGGCACTAACGATTGAACCGAACTTACCAAATTCTATACGTAAATTAGCATTAATTCTTCCATGATAATAAACTATATTAAATTTTTTAGGTCCGAACGGGAGTTAATAAGGGAGGTCTGAATAAAAATTTCGCGATATTTTATTTTCTATTTGTTTTTAGGCAAATGTGCACATAACAATTGCTGTTTTTTGTGTTATTAAAATTAGTTTCTGTTTTAAACATAATATTAATAAATTTAATTTCCGAATTGCTTGAAATATCATGCAGGACAACATCTGTCGTGTCCACTAGCATTAAGATAAAATTAAATAAATATTATTGATTATGACGAATTAATTTTAGAAAAATTAATTTTACTTAAAAATATAGAATAATGAAATGATTATATTATTTATTTTTCATTTCATACTTTGTTTAATATCTTATTGGCTTGAAATATCATGCAGAACAACGTCTGCCGGGTCCACTAGTATATTTATAAATAAAATAATATCGGTCCTGGAAAACATGAAGATGGTGGTCTGGACAAAAAGAGGCATCAAATAAATTTCGGAGATATTGGTACTGAAGTAACCATTTAGCCTTAGTTAGCTTAATAAACGTATACCTGGGAATTGTGGTAAAAATATGTGCATTATAATTTTCACAAAAAATTCAAGTTTTCCTGTGTTATGGGTAAGTAAGTAGTTGGTCAGTGATGAACCCCCCCCCCCCATATTGTAATAAATCAATTGAATGGTTCTCTTTGTAGCGACCTTTAGAAATATATCTCCTTGAGCCAATACCTGGTTCTCATCCTTTGACCAACACATTCCTTGGAAGATGAAAGCAAGAAAGATTACTGGCTTCAGGACACGACTCCATGCTATATGTTGTGTATAAACGTGGACGGAACTCAGATGAAAGAATTGAACTCTATATAAGTTCTAGGAACTTGAAGATAAGAGGATAAGGAGCTATCTGAATTTGGGGGAAAGAGTACTTGATCCTTTATGCTTGCATTCTACTTTGCTAAGCAGCAAGCAATGCAATTCCATATTCAATGCTTGGACTACAGAGGTGTGAATTGAATTTACTGCTTCGCGAAGATTTAGTAATATATTTTATTATTTACTTACTTTGTTAAATCGACTCCCGACCTTTCGGGTTATTTAACACTAAAAGAATCCAGTATACATTTACTAATAATAGAGTTTTTGTAAGTTTGCTATGAAGGCGTATTTTAGTGATGAAAGCACAATACTGCAGCCGTAGATATGTGGTTTCAAATACTGTAAATAAATAAAAAAAACGGAAATTATGCAAATTTGGAAATAACAACAATGCTTAATATATGGGGTCAGATATGGTTGGAGATGCTGTAATGGAAAATGCTTTAGTTCGAACTCACAGCTCATTCTATTCCCATTAAAAGTCCAGGGGCTGCGTAAACTAAGCAGATTTCCTACTTACTGATATAACACACTTTTTATCGCGTATCATAACATATTCTCTAATTCTATGTAAAAACAGATTAGTAGAAAGGAGCGGTTGGCGGAAGGGGGTGGGTTACTAAAGACTGAACACAAAACAGTACGAATAGCTAGCTCAATACTTGGGTTTCGAAGAAAATGAGAAGCCCTACAATTGTAGAGCATCAATAATTTAACAAGATTGGTCCTATAGCATTTCACGATCCGACTAATAATAAATACAGTATTTTGAATTTTCGAGTTCCCCCACTCCTCTAAACCCCCAAGATTCCTGGCCCAACTCCAGCCGATAACAAATATTATCTTTAGTGTTGACTAAAACAGTTAAATATCGAGTATGACATAGACCAAGTAAACACCTTCATAACAAGAACGTAAAATATACTTTATGACGTTAACACGAAACGAATTTGAATGTATTTCACATTATATAATAATAATAAATAAATAAAGGTCTCATGAAAACAAAATTTGATATCTAAGAATAAAGTGGTTCATCATATAACAGCTTATCATTAATATGCCATGAGTAGGAGTGGGGGTTTATTGTAAGCTGAAAACTAAAAAAAAAAATCAAAATAGCTCAGTTAATATTCATGATAGAGAGTTGGGCAGTAATTAAATACTTTTGCAATTAACTACTTTTTCAACTACTGAATACTAATTATGTAATTGCAACTACAGTTACAGAAATGTAGTTGATAACTGTAGTTGCATTTTCTTGATTTCGTAATTACAGTAATGGGTAGTTGGTATTCATAAATCCAACAACTAGTTGAAATAAAAAGTAGTTATAAAAATAATTACAATTAGCAGTTGTAATTGTAGTTATTGAGTAATAACTACAACTACATATAGATCAGCTGCTTTTTACATTCCAAAGAGCGAATATATTCTGATCGCCTCTATATAAATCATATGAGACTAGCCATGTTCAGTTGGTGCACATAATATGTCAAACAGAATATGTCAGAAGAACTGTAGGTGGACGCTCCTATCAGCACACTCTCTTGTTCTGGTGATCGCCTCCTGACACTCTTGCGCAGGCCACTCCAGCCTGTCTTCTATACCGTCACTAGACCTCGGCGACGAAAAGATTTTTAAAACAAATTACAATGAGTGACAGTGAAAGTAAGGACGAGAACACCCTTATTTTTTGAAGCAGAGCAATAAAGAGATTATTTTCTTTTGTCGCGATGGGAAAAGTTAAGAGTAGTTTTAATGGCTAATTTGTTTAAATTTTAATTTTTTAAAAGTATTATTTAATTTCCTTCGACTCATGAAAATACAACAAGGAATTTAGTTTTTATTTATTTGCATTAAAATTATTTTCAATTATTAAAATAAATTAGTATATGTAATATAATAAACTTTTGAATATAAAGACACTGAATATAGTAATTTCTTAAAAGCCACAACTTCTTCAGTCAGTGTTTCACGCATTTTTTTTTAAAGTAACTACCCAAGTAACTGTAGTTGCAGCTACAACTTGAGTTACAATTACTAGCTGTAGTTGTTTTTGGAACTACTGATTTTTAGCAGATTTCCCTTAAGGGAAATCAGCTATTGAGGTTGTACTCATGACGGAATTTTCGACATTTTTCTTCAAATGTCCATCGATCCTACCTACTAGAGGAAGAAAAAGAGGTCCGTACAAAACTGAATATATATCTAGATATATATATCTATCACACTATCTCTATATTTGACTGTTACCGCACTAGCGGTCGCAATTTTTGTTTAATCCTTACCAAAACTTCATATTTAAACGTTTTATGTGAAAATAAATATCTGGTTCTTTAACAGTGAAAATCGAACAAGTGGGAGGGGGGGTTTAGAGGGGAATTTCGAAAATTCGAAGTATCTCCGTTACTATACGTCGGATCAAAAAATTATACAGAACCAATCTTATTACAAATTAAATTTACTATAAATATTGTTATATACATTTATTCTCTATCTTGAATAATTAACTGAGATATTTGCATTTTTCAGTTTTCACTAAACCGTCACTTCTACTCATGTTACGTAAACAATACTCTGATACATAATAAAATCAAATTATTGGAAGTTTAAATACCAAAAATTGTATTCAAGAGACCTTTATTATACGAGATACATGCAAATATGCACTGGTACTCCCCCCCCCATCTTAAAGTTTTGGACTACTAAAATATTATTTATTGAGATAACAATTATTCTGACTCATTATTAATTACAGTACTAGATATACTAAATAGTTCTCAATAAAATTAATGTGTTATATTCTGATATATTTCAGTAATTGTTTTTCTTTCCGGTGTGAGGCGGGGACCCGTTTGTTTACATTTCTAACCTAACGCTTCCTGTCGGCAGGCTATTGAAATTGGATGAAACATTTCTTATTTCCGTTTGTATTTATTCACGGTGTTGTGTTAGCAGTATGTATATTTATCTATTACTAAACTTTACGAGGGAAATCTGCTTAGTTTACGCAGCCCCTGCGTGACGGACTTTCCTCTACTACTAACTGTAGTTGTGAAATTTCAATTACAATTACTTTAGTTGTAAAATGTAGTTGCCTATTACTAATTACATTAGTAGTTGTAATTGTAACTATATTTCAACTTATGTACTTATAGCTTGTAACTCGTAATTGTAATTACAATTTTGCCCAACTCTGTGATAGGGAAAAACATTTATATAACACCATTTATAGGAAATTAAATGTACAATAACATTGGTTGTATATACTTTTTTTCGATCCAACGTATAATAATATTTCGAAGGTTCTAAAATCTTCCCCTTTAACTTGATCTTTCTTAATATGTAAAGCACTTATATTTCGAGTTTGGTACAACAAAAATTACAACCGCTATAGTGGCAAAAGGCAAATATATATATATATATATATATATATATATATATATATATATATATATATACACGTGTGTGTATAATTTTGAACGGATGTCATTTTCGTCACCCCCCCCCCGTTGGAAATTTGAGGAAATGTTTGGAAAATCGCGTCAGAAGTACAACCTCAATAGCGGATTTTCCTTAAGGGGGTAACTTCTATGTTCATCACTTTTTCCAATGTAGATCTTTAATATAAAATAACTTCCACAGAAGAGGCAACAAAGCCTGCTGTGACCCCTTTGCCGGAACCTGCAACATCTTGAGCAAGTTAACACTTTTTTCTTATTGGAAAGGAAAAGGTTGCTTCATAGAAGGAAGTCGGCATCAAAAGGGATTTGGCTTGTAAACGAGAAGGTATTTAGAAGCACAATGGACCATTGATCGACACTTGGCTAAAGATATCCTTGAGTTCGCGCTGACTCATTTTTTCTTTCTTGTTTCTCTTCCTTCTTTATTATTAAATAAATTGATATTCGCTTCCCATACAACTCTCCTTTTTCATCCTTCAGCCAACCTTTTTAAAAGACTCAGTGAATTCAAATTGCAATTATAATTGTGTTTTTTTTTTATCTAACCAAAGTGTTTAGCTGTATAAATTGAAATGATTCTTCCAGAGAATTACACCGTATTGAGTAGAGTAAGGTTGATTGCTTCATGTGGATGAAGAACGGACCACACAAATTTATTTTATTTTTTTATTTATTCATACAGAAGCACCCGCATCTTGGCGATTTGGCTCAAAGTTTCACAATGTAAAATGAAAACAAAGTTATAGAAAAATAACAAAAACTGAAATAACAAATAAAAATTAAATACAACAGATAATCATTAAATGCTAGTAATAAAGACAATTAATAAACATAAGACATAAACAAACATAATTGAACATTAGATAAACAAACATAGATAAAAATGAGACTAGAAATGAAGACAATAATTTAAAATGGTTTTAATAGAAAAAAAATGTTATTCCTATATACTAGTATATTTATATTTTTTTTAAATTTTATTTATTTAGTTTTGTACCCCATAGCGTGCATTATTAGGATGATATATTCACTCTTTCATGTGTTTACCTTTTTTTGTACTTTTATATTATGGAAAATAATTCTTTAATATCTGATTCTTTCTCATATCCGTGCTTTGTCCAAAGAATACAATAAAAGTTAACCGTTTTAAATCTTTTTAGGCATGCTGTAGACCTATTCTATTTTGTATTATATGTTTTTGTAAATGTTGATGTGTTTTAGATATGTTAGTATTTGTGGAATATATTGGCTGCTGTCAGTTAATAGTTCTGTCATATCGAGGGGTATGTGAAGGTTTTCTCGTTGGATGCAGTCTGTCAGTATGTGTTTTATCGTTAGGTGCTTGTTGCAGTATTTGCATATAGGGTTATCAGTCCTTGTCATTAAGTGTCTATGTGTCAGGTATGTGTGACCGATCCTGAGTCTGGCAAGAACTACTTCCTCCCGTCTATTACTCCTGCGGCTCGATGGCCACCCACTCCTTAATAGTACTTTTAATACTTCGGGGGTGGTTCTTTACTTTCATCCATTTCGATTAACAAATTTAAAAATGATAAACATGCGTTAAAAAGTCCGCCACGCAGGGGCTGCATCAACTAAGCAGATTCCCCACGTGCGTCACTTATTTGCATTTATCAAAAAATGTAAAGATTCAATGAGAACTATATTTGGTATTTAGGCTCCAAATAAAGTTATTCATAACTCAACAGCTTATTGATGGATCAGTCCGTTAGCTGATTTTCATAGATAGGTCACGAAATGAAAAGTCAGTCGCTCTGTGGCTGCATAAACTAAGCAGATTACAAACGTGAAGTAATATAATAAATAGCAGTAACGCTAACACCACCTTAAATATTAAAGTGAATAAATGTAAATTGTAACGAGAAATATTTCAATCAATTTACAAGTTAATAAACTGTACAACGGAAAGCTTCTGGATTTTAAACAAATAGGTCAAACAACCTGGAATTTTTGTTGAAAACTAATTACTATAGCTAGTGCTATAATTTATAATGAATCAGAATAATTTTTGTTACAATCATGTAAATTTGAGTAATCCAAGAACTCAAGAAGGGGGAGGGTTAAAGAACGTAATTGCATATACCCCACATTGAAAACAATTTTTTGTATTTAACCTTGTAATGAAGTGGTTCATGGTACAGCTTACTATTAATATAACATTAGCAGGAGTGGGGGTTCACTGAAAACGGAAAAATGTGAAATCCAAATATCTCCGTTACTATTCGCGATACTGCATATATGTATAGAACAATATTTATAGATCATTCAATCTGCAATTAAATTTGCACAATACAATTTTTCGATCCCACCTATAGTAACGGAGATATTTCGAATTTTTGAAATTCCTGGTCCGATTTAAGCCATTAACGAATTTGATCTTTCCTTTTACATGAAACGATTAAATATCAAGTTTGGTAACGATCAAACAAAAATTAAGAGAAATCAGCTATTGAGGTCGTATTCGTGGGGCGGTTTTCGAAAAATGCCTTCAAATGTCCATCGATCCTACCCAGATGACGAAAATGAGGTTATATATATATATATATAATTTGGTACGGACTTCATTTTTGTCATCTCTTGTGTAGGATCGATGGGCAATTGAAGAAATTTTTCGAAAATCGCGTCATGAGTATGACTTCAATAGCTGAATTCTCTTAATGAAATCTACTAAATATCGATTATCCCTTATCAAGTAAAGTCTAAACAGTAAAAGAGAAACATACTTTGTTTTATTAATATTTTTTTCAAATTTATTTAAACTGATTTTACTGTTTCAGTACGTTCCACGTCGTAAATGGATTAATCTACAATTTACATCTAATACAAAATTCACCTCTTTCATCATGTTATGAATATAATTCTTAAGTTATATTTAACTCTTTTTTTGGCATTGCAATTTCTTATTCTGTATATATAGAAAAAATCATATACATATATATTCGTTAGGGAATCCGTTTTCCTATATTCGTTGTTATATTCATTTAATTAAAACTCAGAAATAAAAAAATAAATAGAAGGACACTGCCGCTGGTCAATTTTAATAGCTTTCCTCATTGCACGATTACATTTTCATTTCTCGTAAATCCTCTTAGTCCCATATATCTCTTCCTCTTTGTCGTATAAATCATCATTTCCCACCTGGAAAAGTTTCAACCTCACTCGTTTAAAATTTAAAGTACTTCGATTTAATTAAAAAATATATCAATATTGAGATCATCACGCAGGGGCTGAACTAAGCAGAGTTTTAGAATAGAGAAATTTTACGAGAGTCAAACAGTTACTGAAACGGGCGAACTAGCTTTTGACGGAAATTCACGACTGCAATGGAAGTTACCCGACCTCATCATGCCCGTTACGCTCAATAAAATGCAAATACCTCGGTTAATATTCAAGATAGAGAATAAATGTATATAACAATATTGATAGTAAATTTAATTTGCAATAAGATTGGTTCTATACAAGTTTTCAATCCGGCATATAGTAAAGGAGACATTTCGAATATCCCCCCCTTTAAAACCCACCTCCCATTGGTCCAATTTCAGCCATTAAAGAACTTGACCTTATTTTTTACATAAAACGATTAAATATCGAGTTTGGTGACGATCAAGTAAAAATTGCGACCTCTAGAGCGTTAACAGACATATATATATATATGTTATATATATATATATATATATATATATATATATATATATATATAATTGTAACCTCTGTCTGTACATTGATTTTTTCGCGAAATTTCACGATAACTTTTCGTTTCACATGTCATAGACACCATAACTGCATTTTGTTTCTTTCGTGTCTGTTTGTTTGTTTATTTGTTTGTTTGTTACCTTTTCACGCATAAACGGCTGAACCGAATTTTATGAAACTTGGTATGTATATTACTATCAACCCAACTGAGACTTTACGCTATATTAATATCCTCTGAGACGAAACAGGAGTGGGGGTTATAAGGGAAGCCAGAAATTTGAAAATAGCGATATTTCGTTTCTTATTTGGTTTTTTGGCAAAAATGAACATAACAAAAGTTGTTTATTATGATATTTAGAGTAAGTTTTGTTTTATAGATGTTTCCGTATAACAATATATGGAGCAAGTAATTTTGCGTAGAAATATTGATATGCTCTACAATTCATTCCAATTTGAACTAGGTACCTCACCTGGAAAAATTAATTGAAATCTATGCATAATGCACATGAGACGGGAAATATGACAATTTGGAGGACAGTGAAGACTTACATAAAAAAATAATTTTATTATTAACAAATGCCAACAACGGGTATTAACCCTAAACACTAAATGTCAAAATATTGTGCAAAAGTAACGCCTTGCCAAAAAAAATACACACCATTCAGCCTCAAATCAATTCCCGGGCGAATTCGGGTATCTGAGCTAGTATATATATATATATATATATATATATATATATATATATATTATATATATATATATATTTTGAACGGACCTCATTTTCGTCATCTTCTGGGTAGGATTGATGAGTACGACCTCAATAGCTGATTTTCCTCCAGGGAAATCTGCTAATAACATCCTCTACAATGAACAAACGTACTTAAACTGAATTATTTTGATTGCAGTTTTTAACAGATTATAGAGCTCCTAATTACACTATATAAATAGAGTTATTTATAACAAATTATATGTTAAACTTACCAGACGATTGCGTTAGCACAAAATATTAAAACCTATCATCTCTGTGAACTATAAATAGGAATATGTAAAACACGTTTGCCAGTTGAAAGCACATTCTAAGAGGGCACCGAGAAATTAATTCGGGACAACAAAACAGACAATTTGTAGTAACCATTTTTAATTATTTTTTCACTTTATTCTATTAAACTATTTTATGTTATTATTTAAGGTATCATGGCATATTTCACTTAAATGTATCACCAGAGTTAGAGCAACAAACGAATTTTAGCCGGAATAATGCTGTGAGGAATTAATAAAAATGCACAAGGGAAAAAAAAGATTTCTTTTATTTTCATCCTGAGAATTCAACATCCTCCTGGTGAAAAAATAAAAAAAGGGTCATTTCTATATAAAGTGTATAATTTAATATCTGCCCTTTCGCTTCTGTCTGCCGTTAGTTTCGTCTTTTTTAAATAAAAAACTAGCTTATTTTATTCGTTTCATATGGAAATCTTCTAAATACAGCATCTTCACGTCTACAACTCGAAATATACCTTATTTGTAGCTGGGTCATTCCATATCAATTCAACCACACCGTGACCGTTTATTTTATAGAATTCATCAGTCTAAAATGTACTTTTATATGTACAATTCCTACCCTCAAATTGCTATTTTGGTCAATGTCGAAGCCCAAGGATACCACTGGACCTCAAATCCTTGCACTACACATCCTGCCCTCATGCACTGCAAAGATGCAACTGAGGATGAATTCTATAAAGTAATGAATAAACCATTTAGAATAAACCTGTGTAATGTAACTATCTTGTAGTAACCTTTATTTATCATTTTCTTTGAATTCATATAAATTTCTAAATTTTTATAAATATTTATTTTTGAACTTGGAATAAACAATGTAGGAGTCAAATAACCATTCATTTTTTTTTACTTTAGGTGGTAGATCACATGTCTTAGAACCTAAACAAAAAAAGATTCCCATGATTATCCTTTTCCCTTTTGGAGATATTCAATTTTACGTGAAAACTATGTATTTGCTTTCAGAAAAACTCAAATGGACATTTTGTTATTATTTTTTTTCTGGTCACAAATACTCACTTGGTACCTTTGTTTATTTTTTTAGTGTTTTATATGTGTTATATTTATGAATACACACAAAAATTTCATCAAAATTGGTTTATAAATAAGATAGTTATAAATTATTTTTGAATTCAGATAAATTAATTATACTGTTCCGTATCGATAAACAACGCGAAAATTACAAACCTTTAAGAGGCCATAAATCCAAACCGTTAAAGATATAACAAAAATATTTGGTATGGTTTCTCAAATCAATGAATAGAACACCCAAAATCAAAATCATTTTTTTTTTGTGGTTAATTTGACATTGAATGACCCAGCTTATTTTCTTAGCTTAGTGCTTCATTCTAAAGTTTCACACCACTGCTTGCCACCATTGTTGGAATTATCCACGGCATTAAATACATTGACATTGACATACCGACTGATATGTAATATCTCAACCATTGCTCAATCATAATATCCCTTATTAGATGTGAATAAATTTTTCGTAAAGTACCTCCGTTTCATCTAAAGGGGCATCTTCAGTCCTGACATGCAGTTGTTAATATTTGTTCCACAATTATACATAACAAAAATTAAACACTAACTTCACAAACAAAATTATATTTACAAGTATACCATCAGTCATTTTAAGCGCGTTTATAATAGCCGTCATAAATGTACCTTATATATTTTATAGTAATGTATTTATACAATTTATGAAAACTTTATATATATAGAAGTTTAGTTCACACCAATTGAAATTCTTCCCATCAGCCCAGCCATAAATAAATTGAAATACTGTTGTAAGAAGTTTTGGTCACTAAATGAAGTTGTATTACGTTGATCTAATAATGCATTGTAAATTATTTTTAGTACTATGTCATGAATAACTACTAACATATAACATGAATAAATACTGACAAACTGCATCCAACATAAAATCCTTCACATATCCTACGATACGCCAGAACTATTAACTGACAGCAGCCAATATACAAATTCTAACATATCTAAATAATCTAAAAACACATAAACATTTACATATAGCACAAAATAGAATAGGTCTACAGCATACTTAAAAATATTAAAAGGGCTAACTTTCATTATATTCTTTAGACAAAGCACGGATATGAGAAACGATCAGATATTAAAGGAATATTTTCCATACCATAAAAATAAAGTAAAACAAAGGTAAGTGCATGAGGGAGTAAATATATTATTTAAATTATGCCAATCACCGTCGCTGTGGGGCACAAACCAAATAATAATAATAATAATAATAATGAATAATTAACTATATCAAACCATTCATTATACTTACAGAAAAATTTTTTTAATAGTTTCAGTACATTCTATTCATTGGATCTTACATTAAATAGGATGTGTAGAAATTCTGAAAAGATAGGGTTCTAACATGAAATACAAAAGTGAAAAATAATTGTTGGAATTATCTTTGAAGCAATGAAAATTGAAACTTAACGGAATATTTATCGTATAATTGATGGTGAATGTGGTGACAGTTATTATTTCTGAACGTTCAAAAATACAGTGAATCAGTTTCATGGCTGCGATAATTGGGGCTCGGACGAATGTGTCAGTAACTCGTTAGAAACGGCTGATTTGAAATAGCATCTCGGTCTGAGCTCTATTTCGGCAAGGCCATTGACTCACTGGGACCTGGACCAGCTGAATCCGTCAAAGAAGAAAAATTAACCCGAGGTAAAACAGCTGTCAGCCTGCCAGAAATTCGTCTCCGGGCTTTTGGCAACAAGCACAATGGCGCTGTTTTAGAATTAAAGAGAAGAAATGTCGTATTTTTAAAAATTCGGCATTGTTTACTCTGTCAGTGTCAAAAATGGATTATACGATTGAAATACTATCCATATTAAATTAGTTTACATTTTTTTTCTTTTTTTTTTGGATGAAACTTTATTATAATGTTATAAAATTGATTATGCTCCTTTAATATTGATTAAATAGATATCAAACACCTCACTACATTTTGATAATTTTGTATCATGCGATGAAGGTACTTGCTATTCTATAACTCTTGGTTATTTACTGGGACAATGACAATATTAATAGAAAACTCAGAAATAAACTATAGAAAATTACAAAGCACGTAGTTTAATTAACTTACATAATCTAATATTTACTAACTACAAAAAGAAAAAAAAATGCTCCCACTAGGGAGTTACACAGTTTTAGCAGATTTACCTTAAGGGAAATCAGCTATTGAGATCGTACACATGACGCGATTTTCGAAATTTTTCTTCAAATGTCCATCGATATCAGATGATGAAAATGAGGTCTGTTCAAAACTGTATATATATGTCTGTTACCACTCTAGCGGTTGCAATTTTTCTCTTATCGTTACCAAACGTGATATACAATCATTTTATACAAAAAGAAAGATCAAGCTCGTTAACGACTGAAATCGGACCAGGGGAGGGGGGTTTAGAGGTGGAGAATTTCGAAAATCCTTAATATCTCCGTTAATATGGGTCGGATCGAAACTTTGCATAGAAGCAATCTTATTGCAAATGTAATGTTTTATAAATGTTAATAATAATAATAATAAAGTATGTTTATTTTGTAATTTGAAATAATTTAAAAGTTAAATATACAATTAAGTTATCATAATAATATCTTTCCTTATACTATATATAACATACATAAACATTGTCATTATTTAATAAACTATTAATCAGCATGATTGATTATTGCTATATAGATATATAAACATAACATTAACATAATATTACAATATTCTGAATAAAATAAATAATCTTTTACAATAATTATATCTATAAAATCAACAAAAAATAAACTAATTATTAGTATTATATGCTGAGCATATAATTGAAAAACAGGGTAATTGGTTTAGGAGTATTGAAAATATCAGCCAAGAGTATCTGGGTGTAAATTGTTGCTGGATTAAAGAACAAGGAAGTATGAATAAGAAAATAGAAATAATATTGGAAAAATTAAGGTTGCAATTTATTGAAGAAATGTTGGGAAAGTCAAATCATTCTAGGTTTCACTCTAATTAAAAGAATCTCCATGTAACTTTAGTTAGTAATAGTTATTTGAATATCAATAATCGTTTACATTTCACAAGCCTTATAATGAAAGCAAGGGGGGAAATGTTAAATCTGAATTATTCAGTATGTAGAACTGAAGGCCTATGGATATGCTCCTTATGTAATATGAATGAATTAGAAAATACATATCATTTTATAGCAGTATGCCCATTGCTTAGTGAATTTAAGAAACTGTTCCTTGGCTCATCAAAATGTAGCCAAAATGAATTTATTTTGTATTTGAATGGCAAAGATTGGCAGGCCCTTTATAAATATCTATGTGTTGCAGAGATATAGGAAGTTACCCGTAGTTGAGTATAATGGATAAGGTTTTCTATTTATTATTTTTATAAATGTTGTTATGTACCTTTTTTCAACTGAGATATTGGCGTTTTTTTAGTTTTCGGTCTTGAGTAATGCCCCACTCCTACTCATCTCATATTAACAATATTCTATTATGTTATGAAGCACTTTATTTCAAGGTTCCTTACCAGATATTGTTCTCATTGAACTTTTAAGTTTTGAGATAAATGCAAATACGTTGTGCACGTGGGGAATCTTCTTAGTTAACGCAACCCCTGCGTGATGGACTTTTTTATTCTTGACTCCAATGAGAAAAGAATTATCATAGTAATGCTACTTTGTTTAAAAAATTCGTGGTTAGTGAAATAAAAGTTCAAAAGAAAATTCGCACGATTGAAGGTTATCAACTAGTTGAAAGCGAAATTAGCGAAATGTAGAATACTAATTTATCTAAAAGATTGGTGTACATTTTTTTTTTTTTTAAATACTTTGGTGGGAAATATTTGTGGTTATAAATATTGCGCCTTCTCTAACCACCTTATGCTCTTCGCCCTTTTTCAATAATTAAACAAACTTGAACGATCATACAAACCTGAGGTAGAAAAAATGTGTGGGTGTGTGAAGAAGAAGATTCTTCTTTTTCGTAGATCCCGTAAAAGTTTGTTCTTTGAAACATAGATTACCATTAATAAGAGAGGAAAGAGTAATTATACGAGAATTAAGGCTTTTAGTTAAAGGGCTAATCTGGATTACAGGGTCAGTAATCTCAGGTTTTAGTTATGGCGATTCTGAGTGGTTTACCTTTGTGAAGTTTGAAAGGTTTTAATACCTAAGTCCTTCATTAAACCATTTATTTGATCTCTTTTTTATCATACGTGTACAGTTTAAACAATTTTTTTTGCAACCCTCTATTCAAAACGGTGGATATTAATTCTGTCATTTTTTTTTGTCTTAATCCTCTTACGGATGGGATTCATGATCTTAAGATATGTGATAAATGGTCAAACTCCATTGGTAATGATTATTCTCTCTCTCTCTCTCTCTCTCTCTCTCTCTCTCTCTCTCTCTCTCTCTCTCTCTCTCTCTCTCTCTCTCTCTCTCTCTCTCTCTCTCTCTCTCTCTCTCTCTCTCTCTCTCTCTCTCTCTCTCTCTCTCTCTCTCTCTCTCTCTCTCTCTCCCTCTCTCTCTCTCTCTCTCTCTCTCTCTCTCTCTCTCTCTCTCCCTCTCTCTCTCTCTCCCTCTCCCTCTCCCTCTCTCACCTCTCTCTCTCTCTCTCTCTCTCTCTCTCTCTCCCTCTCTCTCTCCTCTCTCTCTCCTCTCTCTCTCTCTCTCCTCTCTCCCTCTCTCTCTCCCTCTCTCTCTCTCTCTCTCTCTCTCTCTCTCTCTCTCTCTCTCTCTCTCTCTCCCCCCCCCCTCTCTCTCGCTCGCTCAGCATAAACTTTACGCAGATTCTGCATAAATTAATCTTCAGCTTGTAACAAGAGATCCACACTATAAACTCATCAAGATCTCTTTTATTGTTTTTTATTGGCCCTACATTTTTCACGTCACAGGACGCCTATGCAGGAACACCATTGAACACAACTACATTGCGGAGGTCTGTCTAGGTTTTCTGAAAAACATGAGTCCCTCAAATAGATTTCTGGGCACACCAAAGTCCAGAATCATCTTTGCAAGGCACAATACATTAAGACATGTTCAACAATATTAGTTTAATTATATTTGATGTCTTGATTCAGAACCACAGAGATACTTCTAATTTTTTGAATTTAAGACGTCTTTAAGCTCTGCCTCGATTTTAGTTAATAATGGAATTGATAGCTTCAATCAGCTGTTGGTATGTAGCCTAGAAATCAATGAAAAGAGTGTGTGCGTCATACTTTTTCCTTCTTGCCTCTGACCGACATGATTCTTCCCCTTCTGAACCATTGTTTGACGATCCTTCAAACCCACTTCATAGAACGGGTCAATACTGTTTTGCATTTTGTATGTGAAGGGTTTTTTCTTGACTGAATGTGGCTTGACGCAACCGCTGCCCAACGTTAAGGACGCGGATGAATAATAATAGTTAATAAAAAAAAGCTTTTCTGAATTAGTAAAAGAAATGACCATAAATTTTGCCTCAGAGATGACAAAAATGAGATCCATTCATAAATTCATTTTCAGCCTTCAGCGAACCCCCACTCTTACTCATCTTATATTAAACGTAAACTGATATATCATAAAATGCTTTTTTTGGTTCTTAGATACAAAATATTGTCTTTATTGTGTTTCACTGAATAAATATATGCAATTATTAAGGGTGTTACGTCATCGTTTAAGATTTTACGGTAACTACACAATTTTACATTTTTCTTTATAAACTTGTTTTCTCCAACTCGATTTTTAACCGAGTTACTTGTACTTCTTTTTTTCTTTTCTTTTTAGCCTCTTGTAAACACTCATTTTTTTCATTTGATTTTCACTTCAATTAGAACAGTCACTAGACCTCATGTCTAAAAAACATTTTGGTTTACGGTTGCTTCTTACTTGGGGAAAAATAGACTATTGGGGGTGAAATGAGATCATCAGCATGTCATATTCCATCGAGTGAGTATCTGCTTAGTTTGTGCGGCACAAATTGTTAATGCCATCTTCCTAATTCAGGGGATTTTGGAATGTCGGTGCCAGAAATTTCCATCACATTCGAAAAGAAAAAGTTCGTCATGCAGGGGCTGTGTAAAATAAGCAGATTTCCCACGTGAAGTTTTACAATAGAGAGCCGAGCAGTTAATGAAACGGCCGAACTAGCTTTTGGCGGGAAAGGAAGACACTTCGTCCGTTAGCCACCCAGATTTAATAAAATGCAAATATCTCGGTTAATATTCAAGATAGAGAATAAATATATATATTAATATTTATAGTAAATTTAATTTGTAAAAAGATTGATTCTGTACAATTTTTCGATCCGACGAATAGTAACGGAGATATTTCGAATTTTCAAAAATCCTCCCCTCTAACCCCCCCTCACCATGGTCCGATTTCAGCCGTTAACCAACTTGATCTTTATTTTTACATAAAACGACTAAATATCGAGTTTGGTAACGATCAAACAAAAATTGCGACCGCTAGAGCGGTAACAGACAAATATATAGATAGATAGATATATAGATATATATTTACAGTTTTAACGGACCTCATTTTCGTCATCTACTAGGTAGGATCGATGGACATTTGAAGAAAAATTTCGAAAATTCCGTCATGAGTACAACCTCAATAGCTGATTTCCCTTCAGGGAAATCTGCTAAAAAGTCCGCCACGCAGGGATTTCAGGAATTAACTACAATGAACTTTAGTATACAATTAAATGGTTCAATATTGATTATGGAATAGATCAAATAATCATTTACGAGCAAATACATAAAAATGTTAATTGATGGCATCTCACTCAGAGTATTTGCATTTCTCCCTTGTAGTAAAATTTCGAAGAAATCTAAATTTGGGATCTAAAATACTTTTAACTTGTTCGTCATGTTTCATTAAACATTTCGATGCAATATATTACTTACATTGTATTTTTTACGATTTCAATGTTCAATGGGCTTTGTCAGTATTTAAATTTAGGCAATTACACAGATTTACTACATACATACACATCGGAATAACCAATCAGTTGAAAAATGGGACGTTAAATATTTTTTTCCGATTTAGATTTTCCCCTTTAGCGAAATAGAGAACGAATACGCTATATGAAATGTAAAATTCAAATAAGAATTGGAATCACCTGTTGATACTTTGCGAGCCCAATATCGAATATCCTATTTATTGGAGTGGGAAAATCTAATCCATTAATTATCGTCATTCACAGTCATTACCATTCATTATCCAATTAAAATTGGCATCCAGATTAAAGTGCTTCTGCTACAATGAATTGGGTTAATTGGCTAACACATGATTTCCGGTCATCGGCCCCTTTCGGATTCATTACTGGAAAGTAACTGCACTTATGAAATTAATTATTTTTGTTTTGAGGATAGTGTGGAATTTGTTTTGTTTTATTGATTTTGCATCTGATGACATTTTAGATTCTACAGTTGACTATTTTCACATCTTTTTAGCAGATTTCCTTCAAGGGAAATCAGCTATTGAGGTCGTATTCATGACGCGATTTTCGAAACATTTCTTCAAATGTACATCGATCCTACCTAGTAGATGACGAAAATGAGGTCCAATCAAAACTGTGAATATATATATATAAAATTGTAACCTCTGTCTGTACATTGATTTTTTTCGCGAAATTTCACGATAACTTTTCGTTTCACATGTCATAGACACCAAAACTGCATTTTGTTTCTTTCGTGTATGTTTGTTTGTTTGTTTGTTTGTTTGTTTGTTTGTTTGTTTGTTACCTTTTCACGCATAAACGGCTGAACCGAATTTTATGAAACTTGGTATGTATATTACTACTAGCCCAACTTAGACTTTAGGCTATATTATTATTCTCTAAGACAAACAGGAGTGGGGGTTATAAGGGAGGCCTGAAATTAAAAATAGCGATATTTCGTTTCCTATTGGTTTTTCAGCAAATATGAACATAACAAAAGTTATTTATTTTGTTATTTAGAGTAACTTTTGTTATATACACTTTCGTCGTATACCGAAGTATAAATGAGTTATACGCTAAAAATTATAGCGGGAGTCAACAATTTTATTTGACACAAAACACTCAACCGAACTAAGTAAAACTCGGTATATCTATTAGCACTAACGCTTTCATTATAACAAGCCATACCAACATTTTTAGGACGGGCAGGAGTGGGGGTTATAAGGGAAGCCAGAAATTAAAAATAGCGATATTTCGTTTCCTATTGGTTTTTCGGTAAATATGCATATAACAAAAGTTGTTTATTTTGTTATTTAAAGTAACATTTGTTATATACACTTTTTTCGTATACCGAATAATAAACGAGATATACGCTAAAATCTATAGCGGAAGTGAACAATTTTATTTGGGACAATAGACCCAACCGAAATAAATAAAACTCGGTATGTGTATTAGCACTAACGCTTTCATTATAACAAACCATATCAACATTTCTAGGCATGGGCAGGAGTGGGGGTTATAAGGGAAGCCAGAAATTAAATATAGCGATATTTCGTTTCCTATTGGTTTTTCGGCAAATATGAACATGACGATAAACAAGAACATTTCAATTGTATGAAGCATTTTAAAAACAAGTAGCTGTTTCATGAGGAGCAAAGTATATTACTCCCCCCCCCCCTTCCTTTGTCTTTCACTGGAACATTAATTAATCGGAAGTAAGTAATTTCATCCTTTAATGTGTTTAAAACATCAATTAATTCACAAAAAAACGAAAGTATTTAAACATACATAATTAGAATTGAAAATAGAATCTGAATATAAGGTAATGTTAGCGGAATTGAGAGTTAGCCGTTAGTCATGTTCTGTTGGTTAACCTGGAGCGTCAGGGACGTGTGGGGAGACCTTCCTGTAATCTAGAACCTTTCTCACTCCCTCTTTCTTTCCTCAGTTGTTTTACACACTTTTTTCGTATACCGTATTATAAACGAGATATACGCTAAAACCTATAGCGGAAGTGTATTTTGTTATTTAGAGTAAATTTGTTATATACACTTTTTTAGTATACCGTATTATAAACGAGATATACGCTAAAACCTATAGCGGAAGTGTATTTTGTTATTTAGAGTAAATTTGTTATATACACTTTTTTAGTATACTGAATTATAAACGAGATATATGCTAAAACCTATAGCGGAAGTGAACAATTTTATTTGGGACAAAAGACCCAGCCGAAATAAATAAAACTCGGTATGTTTATTAGCACTAACGCTTTCATTATAATAAGCCATACTAACATTTCTAGGGACGGGCAGGAGTGGGGGTTATAAGGGAGGCCTGAAATTAATAATGGTGATATTTCGTTTCACCACAATATTTTGTGCTTAATAACTGTGATCTATGCACAATGCACAGGAGACGGGAAATATGACAATTTGGAGGACAGTGAAGACTTACATAAAAAATTAATTTTATTATTAACAAATGCCAACAACGGGTGTTAATCCTAAATAGTGGGACGGGTAAAGGTGAAAATATTGTGCAAACTAAAGCCTTGCCAAAAAAATACCATCACCATTCAGCCTCAAATGAATTCCCGAGCGAAGCCGGTTATCTGAGCTAGTATATATATATATATATATATATATATATATATATCTATGTGAGTGTGTGTGTGTGTGTGTGTGTGTGTGTGTGTTTCTAGTTTTTATAAATAACTATCGATTTAATAACTATTCCAGTTCCATAAAACGTTTAGTATTTTTTCCACAAGATCCATACACATAGAACGGAAGATAAAATAAGAAATGTTTTAGCTATTCTTTGAAATACAATATATTCCGACTGTGTTTAACCATCCCCTTTGTATTAAGCCATTAAAGCAACTCTGCCAGTCTGGGCTAAAATATAAACAGATCTTAAGGCAGAAAAATAATTGTTTGAATTAACTAATCAAGATATTTTGGGTGTAAAATCAGCCGTTGAAGGGTAAATGTTATAATTCTGCAAGTCCAATGACTTTTCTTGTACTGTTCGTGCCTTCTTTTAAACTGCCTCTTCTCACGATATCAAACAAAGATCTCAGTAGAACTTGTGAATTGTAGCTTTATCGGCAATTGCCCGACAAGAAATAACTATTATGAAGTCTGAGAAACACCAGATACTGTGACACATTATTGAGTAGTCTTATGGTTAGTATCTCTGTCCGTTTCAGCAGATTTCCCTAAGGGAAAACAGCTATTGACGTCGTACTCATGACGCGATTTTCAAAATGTTTCTTCAAATGGCTATCGATCCTACACAGGAGATGACGAAAATGAGGTCCGTTCAAAATAATATATATATTTGTCTCTTAACAGCAGTCGCAATTTTTGCTTGATCGTTACCAAACTCGATATTTAAACGTATTATGTAAAAATAAAGTTCGAGTTAAAAGGGGGGGATTTTCGAAAATTCGAAATATCTCCGTTACAATACGTCGATCGAGGATTCCCTGTGACTCCTTGGTTCCTGTCACATCATTGTGAAGAGGGCACTGATGATGGAGCGTATGCTCTGAAAGCGCTCTGTCGCAACGAATAAAGAACAGTGAAGGAAAGAGGCGTTTTTTCTTACCTGAGATACAATACAATAGTTCCTCCATCACTCTTGAAGGTAGCCACACCCCTTCACCACAATGAGAGGAGCAGCCTCTCCCTGCCTGGCAAAGAAGTCAAGAGCTAACGTGGAATGGCACTTGATAAGAAATTAGCCACTGCTATCACTTCACTTTACACTTCTATAGGAGATCTCTGGGCCATTGTCTCTTGAGGTGCCGTGGAGGGGAATATGGATGAGTGGTACTGAAAAGGGCTAGGACTTGTGGATTGGGATGATTGGATAGCCTGCTGTGGAATTTTTTGAAATTTGCTAAAAAGCTCGATAAAGAGTGAATGTTTCTGCAATAAATAAGTTATAAGTTTATTTGAGAAATTTTCTAACCATCAAACAACATGAAAATGTATGAAGTAAACCATGGTATTAATAATATAAATGTTTACTGCTCCGAATTTACTTTTTTTCTACATATTAGTGTTAATTGTGGTAAATTTATAATTCAAATTTACATGATTTTGTGAGGAAGGAATCTGAATGAGGTGAAGGACAAAGATGCAAAAGAAAACTTATTGTTATTTGGTCGAATATTTCAAAGCTTTTGCTTGTCTAACAATTTAAAAAAAGTCCGTCACGCAGGGGCTGCGTAAACTAAGCAGATTCCCCACGTGAAGTTATACAATAGAGAAATTTCACGAGAGCCGAGCAGTCAAGGAAACGGTCAAACTAGCTTTTGGCGGGAAAGTCACTCTCGTCCGTTAGCCGCCCAGATTAAATAAAAATTTAAATATCTCGGTTAATATCCAAGATAGAGAATAAATGTATAGAACAATATTTATAGTATATTTAATTTGCAATAAGATTGATTCCGTACAATTGTTCGATCCAACGTATAGTAATAGAGATATTTTGAATTTTCGAAAATCCTCCCCTCTAAACCCCTCCCACTGGTCCGATTTCAGCCGTTAACGAACTTGATCTGGTTTTTTTACATGAAACGACTAAATATCGAGTTTGGTAACGATCAAACAAAAATTGCGACCGCTAGAGCGGCAACAGACAAATATATATATATATAATTTTGAACGGACCTCATTTTCGTTATTTCCTGGGTAGGATCGATGGACATTTGAAGAAAAATTTCGAAAATTCCGTCATGAGTACGACCTCAAAAAAAACCAAAGAAAAATTTATTTACCGTGTTTTTTTTAATTATATGTATATTATTATGATTTATTATTGTAGTTATGTAATATAGAAATAATATTAATACATTTTCTTTCTTTTTTACAGGATTTCGAATAAGGACCTAGAAACCTCCATTTTTTAATAAAAGGTAAACTAAAATTATAAATTAAAAGCAACAGTTTTGTAGAAGAAGCTATCTGGCTTTAGAAGAGTTTTGTTATTGGTCTGCATGTCTTGTTTTTATTATAAGAACTTTCAATTTTTCCGCAAAGCTAGGATTGATTAAAGAAATGTTGTACAACTAATCATGTAGTGGACTCACTGACAGTAGTTAATGTTTGAGTTCAATTTAAGGTATACCCAAACAACACAGTTACAACAAAGACTAATCCATGATTCAGTAGTTAAAAGATATTGAAAAGTACAGTTTAGCTAATATCTACGGGACCTAGATGGTAGTACCAATTTTCTCCTAAGTCCCCTTTATTTCTGTCTTTTAGAGATTAATTTAAATTACAATACTGTAAACAGTTTAATGATTATTTATTTATCACTTAGGGAATAAAATATTAACGAAGTGCCCATTTAAATACGAGTTCTTGCAATTTCATGACTTGGGTGAGTAGAAATGTCACCCATTACCAAACACGATTCCCGATTAGTCGGGCAGATTTGAATAATTTATAATCCGAATATAGAATAAAAGAAAATTATTTATCCGTTATCAGTAACTTTAAAAAACACGAATGATGAATTATCCGTATTCGAATTTCCTAGTGCTCTTTATTGGTTCATATTTTATTTGTTATTGTTTTTCTTCTTCATTAAAGAATATCGTTTTAAGAAATAAAAAATACGCCATATAATAAATTTGTAATAAATTTATTAGAATTTAATTTCACTTTTTTTATTGTTTTGTCGCCTGCGCAGCGCAGGATGAAATTTTTATCCAGCAGATCAAAGGTTTATCTGTAGAAAGAAAATATTTTCTTTTTTTAAGATAGGAGATAATGTAGTAGCTCAAAAACGGCTATACGTAGAATGATGGAACTTCGGGGTATTGGATCGTAAAGGAAGTAGTGAAACTACTTTTCTGATGGAATTGAGTTAAGGGTGGGACGAGAGGTAGGGGTTGGAAGGGTAGAGTGAAAGTTACAAAATGCTAATTATATTTATTACTCATATTTATAATATTATTTATACAATAATCGCATTTCGCAACTGGGGCGATTTAGCGACGAATCATTTAACATATAACATTATTATATTTACATATCAGTTATTTAACATATAACATTATTATATTTACATATCAGTTATTTGACATATAACATTATTATATTTACATATCAGTTATTTAACATATAACATTATTATATTTACATAACAGTTATTTAACATATAACATTATTATATTTACATATCAGTTATTTGACATATAACATTATTATATTTACATATCAGTTATTTAACATATAACATTATTATATTTACATATCAGTTATTTAACATATAACATTATTATATTTACATATCAGTTATTTAACATATAACATTATTATATTTACATATCAGTTATTTAACATATAACATTATTATATTTACATATAAGTTATTTAACATATAACATTATTATATTTACGTATCAGTTATTTAACCTATAACATTATTATATTTACATATCAGTTATTTAACATATAACATTATTATATTTACGTATCAGTTATTTAACCTATAACATTATTATATTTACATATCAGTTATTTAACATATAACATTATTATATTTACATAACAGTTATTTAACATATAACATTATTATATTTACATAACAGTTATTTGACATATAACATTATTATATTTACATATCAGTTATTTAACATATAACATTATTATATTTACATATCAGCTATTTAACATATAACATTATTATATTTACATATCAGTTATTTAACATATAACATTATTATATTTACATATCAGTTATTTAAGATATAACATTATTATATTCACATATCAGCTATTTAACATATAACATTATTATATTTACATATCAGTTATTCAGCATATAACATTATTATATTTACATATCAGTTATTTAACATAAAACATTATTATATTTACATATCAGTTATTTAACATATAAAACTATTATATTTACGTAAGTATGCTCATTTCTGCAAATATTTCCAGTATTGCCCTACATTATAATTTTTTGAAAATGTTGTTATTTTTCAAGTAGTGTAATACGCGGTCTATATACGGGGTACAGTCGCGTAGTAATTCAGTCCAAGTGTATGGTAGGTCTATGTGAGTCCTTAAATAGCAGTCAGTAAGTATATGTTTTATAGTAAGTCTACAGTTACAGAGTTGGCAGTAGGGTACTTATACTTATAAGGGATGCAACAAAAATTGTATTGGACCTCTTTCGTTTATCACAAAATGATGTATAAATTATGTTCTTTGACATTTTTTGATCCGATGCATTGGAACAGAGTCATCGTAATAGACATTTAAGTGAAATGCTACCAAACTAATTATTTTTTGAATTTAGAAGGAGCACAACAAAGTAATCTATATAGCTCATCTTTTAGTTAGATGATAGAGCTCAGAAAACCATAGGGAAAACGTTGTTTGATTAAATAAAAGAGTATGGGAGCGAATGGATTTTTTATTTGTTTGAAATAAAAACACTGTGCTTTGAAATACCTCTACCAACCACGTCAAATGTTGTTTTTTGGTATTTAAGTTTTTGTATCTAACGATTCCGACTATTTCATAAAACTCATAACATAAATATAATGAATCCTGTTTTCGAATTTGTTGTAGCTTGTAATATAATGCCGATGAATAGGCAGATTTTACAAAGGAAACTTCCCCCCTAGCACCTTGGTCTACAACCTGAGGAAAGGTCTTTTGCTTTTTTTTTAACACGTAAAAGATTTTAAAAGTAAAGCGAAACAATACTCCGGCAGTTCACGGAAAAGTATGGTAAATGTTCTTTATTTTTTTACTTGAAAGGGCAAATAAAAGCTTAGGCAGGAAAAAAAGTGCAGAAAGATGGAAAATTCATCACGAAGAGTCGTAAATAAAAGCTGAGACTCTTTTTTGTAAAGGGCTAAGTTATTCGACGAAAAAAAACGGGAGATACCATAACAAGATGCCGAAGTTGGCAAATGGTGGGGAATCAACCAAATAAATAATAAAATAAACTTGTTTCTAATTAAAATTTAGAATTTTTCATGAACACGTAGAATTATTCAGTTATTTACTTCCTACTGTGTTAGTTATTTTTTCTAATTAAAATTTAGAACTTTTAATTAAGACGTAGGATAATTATTTTTAAGAGGCAATCAAATAGATTCCTTGTAGCGTGTGAATAATTTAAATTTAGCAGGTCTTTTTTTTGTATTTTAGGAACCCTTTTGACTTTCCGCCTAGCCGTACCATTCATTCCTTCAGCCCACTATTTTATCTGAGTGCCCATGTTCCCCGCCCATCTTATAGCTGGTTTTTGGAGGGACCTTCTCTGTGGGAATCCACTGCCCTTGACGAAACAAGATGAAATTTTACGGTGCTATTACAGGCCGTACTATCTATTAATTACTTCTAAAGCGAGCTAAGGCGGCGATTGGTGAGATAACTGAATCCCCCTTGAAATCTTATTCTTAACCTCTTTCCTTTCTCTAAATCTATAATGCCATTTTTGTCAGTATTAATGTTTCGCGATAAGACGGATTTATTATAATATTTGTTATTTATAAATCTATGTGTTCACTTTAAGGGGTTAAAAGTGCAGAAAGATGAAAAATTCATCACAAAGAGTCATAAATAAAAGCTGAGACTCTTTTTTGTAAAAGGTTAAGTTATTCGACGAAAATAAACGGGAGATACCATAGCAAGACGCCGAATTCACTTCGAGTAAACAGGAAACATTGACTTTATGTATTATCAGTATATTTGTTGTGTATTCCGAGGAAAACATGACAAATATTAAATTTGAATTGCCTTGATTCAGAATATTTGCATATGAATGCTACGGAAATTGAACGTGTATCTCTCTCTCTCTATATATAGGGAAACTCAATATGGATGGTTGTGCAGGAAACCTATACGTTGCAGTAACGAATACGTAACCAGATTGAATTTAACACTGCCGTACGATGGCGATTAATTAATTTAATATGGACACATAATCAGTCTCTGTTTTGGTAATATTACAAGTCTAGTTATGCATTACAGCAGTACATATGGCTCCATTATACTGATTTAATGTTATAATAGTGTATAGTCATACCCATTATTTTGTTGTTCTGTTACTCCTGTCATAGTGGCTACACTGAAAATTCGTATATTACTAATTTATATTTTCGTAATTTATGAAAAAAATTCTTTTTTAACACTATTACTTGGCCATCTGCATTATAGATGTAAAAAGCGTCAAGTAAATAAATAAAAACCAATACGTTAGGCTCTGTTGAGCTTAGATAAACCAAAATGGACCAAGTGAACACATAGATAAATATATAAGTAAAAAATATTATAATAAATCCGTCTTATCGCGAAACATTAATACTGACAAAAATGACATTATAGACTTAGAGAAAGGAAAGAAGTTAAGGAAAAGATTTCAAGGGGGATTCAGTTATCTCACCAATCGCCGCCTTAGCTCGGTTAGAAGTAATTAATAGATAGTACGGCCTGTAATAGCACCGTAAGAATTCATCTTGTTTCGGCAAGGGCAGTGGATTCCCACAGAGAAGGTCCCTCCAAAAACCAGCTATAAGATGGGCGGGGAACATGGGCACTCAGATAAAATAGTCGGCTGAAGGAATGAATGACTCAGCTGTGCGGAAAGTCAAAAGAGTTCCTAAAATACAAAAAAATGCCTGCTGATTTTAAATTATTCACACGCTACAAGGAATCTATTTGATTGCCTCTTAAAAATAATTATCCTACCTCTTAATGAAAAGTTCTAACTTTTAATCAGAAAAAATAACTAACACAATAAGAAGTAAATAACTGAATAATTCTACGTGTTCATGAAAAATTCTAAATTTTAATTAGAAACAAGTTTATTTTAATATTTATTTGGTTGATTCCCCACATCGATGGTAATTGGCAAGATCTCTGATTAGGGGGTAGTTACAATAATATATTTATCCATTTATGTACACCTTAGTTGTACTTTATTTATATTGTATGGAAAATATTCCTTAAAATATCTGATCGATTCTCATATCCGTACTTTGTGTAAATGAATATAATAAAAGTTATCCCTTTTAAATCTTTTTAAGTATGCTGTAGACCTATTATTTATTCTATCTGTATTTTTAAATGTTTATATGTTTTAGATATGTAAGTATTTGTGGAATTTATTGGCTGCTGTCAGTTAGTAGTTCTGTCATATCGTAGGGTATGTCATGGTTTTTCGTTGGATGCAGTCGGTCAGTATGTGTTTTATTGTTAGGTGCTTATTGCACTATTTGCATATAAAAAAATAAGTAACACAATAAGAATTAAATAACTAAATAAATTTAACTTTCAGCAGTTTTTATGTAAAATGCTGAACATTACCTCTCAGGTGGTAAAGTATTGTTATTCATGAGGCCTACTACCGCTGAATGAATTAAAATAAAAAAAAGAATAATTATTTTAAAGATATTACAGTTTGATCACAACATAATTAGTTATGAACAACAATATTTATTAATAGTCATTATTCAGAAATAACGGGCTCTACTGGGTGTCCCCCATGTTCTTAAATTGAAGTAAAAATATTATTATTTATTAAAAAATAAAGAGAACTGAACAAGAGCTTCCTTGAGTTTAATCTGTGGAGACTTCTCAAAAAAACATTCTTCATATAGTGTACTTTTACGCCCTTAGTTAGAGTAGACAAGAAATAGAATTCGTTTAAGTTGAAGGTCGCCCATAATTAAGATACATATGCACTCTAAATTTCCTGAAGCTACTTATAAATAAATTATTAATAATTATAAGTTATCCTTATAAACATATACAGATATCGCATGCGATAGCAGTACAACGTCGCGTGGCTATAAGGGCAGTTTTGCAAAAAAAAAAAAAAAAAAAATAACGCAGTCTTTACGTGCTGAGATAAATTAGGGCCGATGTTTCGCCATCACAATGAAAGTTGGAGAAAAATTAAATTACTTGATTCACAAAGTTATGAGATAAGCTTCGACTAATTAAAGTATTAAAAATATGGCGACAGCAGCTTGGAAGCAATTAACTGTAATCAACTATCAAATAAATTTGAAAAGCTTGGTCATTTTATAAAACTCAATTTGCCATAAATCACTTCCTGAGGTATTCTTAACGTCATCGACAAATCTATCGCCTCATATAAAACCTTAGAACGTTTGGAATGAGATTAATGAATTTTTATTATTAGATGGCATTCGTAAGAAATCAAAAATTGTACACGCAATATGCAATTCTGAGGTTTATAGAACTTTTATTTTATATATATATATATATATATATATATATATATATATATATATATATATATACAAACACGTGTGTGTGTGTGTCTGTGTCTGCGCGTGGTTTTTTATGATCCTGTGGCACAATATTTATTTTATCATTCCCAAACTTTAAATTTAAACGTATTATTTAAGCTGGTCTTGAAGTTTTGCGTATTGGGGATTTTAAAGAATGGAATGGGGCTCGGGTTGGCCGTGCGGGTTAGGGCGTTGGTCCTAATCTCCCATGGCAGTCCTAGAGTGGCGGGTTCGAATCCCGCCCTGGGCAGTAGAAATTTATTTAATGACGGACTCATTAAATAAACTCCTTGGTCCCACCCTGGCTAGAAAAGGATGGTAACCTGTTGATAACCCGTCCCGATTAGCCTAGTAGCATAAAGTGGACGTAAAAAAAAAGAAAAAAAAAGAATGGAATAAAAATAAAACCTAATATATTTAAGTAATTAAACGGCTCATAGGGCACATTAAACGGCACTTACAAGGAGAGTCTTCCCCAAACCGATTTGAACGAAAATGTTTTTATTAGTGCCTAATGAAAAACTAATTCTATTAAAGTGAGAGAACGCATTTTTCGCGCGTTAATCTAAAAAAAATGTTAAAGTTTATCTGAGCTGTTCCCAAGACTCCTATTACAAGAAGGCCACGTGGCTCATTTGATCGTACTTTCTTTTTGTAACCGGAAATGTTTTGATCTAATTTCGCCGGGGGCGACTACTTTTCCCTGTTTGTTTTTTTCATTTTTTATTTCTAGAGCGTTCATGTAATATTAAGAAATAAATAATTTTTTTTTTAAATTATTGGCGTTTAATTTTTAGCGTGCTCCATATGGAACACATGGAAGCATGGAAAGCTTTTCTATATTATGCAAGTTTAATATCAAATTGGCTTTAAAGTTAATTTAATTTACTTACTATATGATTATTTATTTCATCACTTAGTTTGGGGGTACGCATTTCCTGTGTACCCCTTTGGAGTTGATAGCTGTTAATTGTATAACACGATAGAATAAGAAGACTTTACCACTTATCGGGATTTTGGCTGGATGGTGGAGGTCCATCATCAACGGAAAAATCAAAAGGTCAAACACACCTCCACTCTTAATGCTTAATTTAATAAAGACAGAGTACTTTCGGGGCGAACCGTCCCATCTTCAGTGCTCTAGAGCTGGTCCCTATTGAGCCGACATCTCCGGCGAGACTGCCATTTACCATTTATGCTGTCAGTTCTTGCTTGTATAATTAATCGCCATTGTAGTATTATGCCTTATTAAGACGGGATGCGCTTCTATACATAGCTAATAATTCAATTGTTAATAATAATTTCAGTAATCTCAAATTTATTTATGGCGCAGGTTGCTTAAAATCGTTATTATAATATTTATTAATCCGGCTGAGTACTGTCTGACAGGTCCTCTCTACATTGAACATATGTTGGTTCCAATATGACATCTGTTTATTTGTTGGGCCTGACAGAATTCAGGCTATTAACTGAATCCCTGTCAAAGGCATTTAACATCCTCAAAGGTCACTCTGCCACTCATTGCCTCAAAATCTCAGTACGTCATTTTTACTAATTTAAATATTTTTAATTATCACGTAGGAAAAATGGGTCTTTTCGGAAAAGCCCCGAAGATTACTTAATCAGTAAGTCTGATTACTTTCATAGAATAACTAATTGGGAAATTTGATATGTAGCCTTACTGTAAATCATATTTTATATATTATTTCATTCGTGGTCTACATTTAATTATAATGAACATTTTTCAATTAAGTGAACACTGAGGTGAATATTATACCTACCACCGAATTATATGATAAAGGACATATGATAATGCCATTGATAAAATAAAAGTCCGTCAGACAGAGGCTGCGTAAACTAAGCAGATTTCCCTCCTGCATAGGTGTGTCTTTTCGGCGGAGCGTGGCTAGAAAGGTGCCATCTGCCTTGGAACAAGGAAATTCTCTTAATTTATACAAGGTCTCAGAATTATGCAACCATGAAATTCTTCGTCAAGGGAATTAGGATAGGCAAAGGAGCTGCATACAGTTGAAGTGAAGCACAAACTGACTGGAATAAGTGCAAGTGATGTATTAACAAAGTCTATTGGATGGTCTTTTTGTGCAAATCGAGGAGTCCTGCTTGTCCAAAAGGAAATATAATTTAGGGAGGATATAGTCGCTGGTACGGGTGAATCGTATGCAGGGAAACTAAGGGGTGTTTCCTGTATGCTGCCACAGCAAGCTACACTGTTTCCAACTTGCTACACATGTAGAACATCTTAAATGCTGACTTCTTGCATCAAAGCAGTGAAAACTATATATTCTAAATGCTTGAAGGCCTATAAGGGACTAAATCAAAACAGATATAAACATTTTGTTCTAAACCAATGGTAAAACTTGTTAAATTAAACATCCCATTGACATGTGCTCATTCCCAGAGGTCGGAATCACTTAGGGTTTCAGTCAAACGAAGAATTATAACAGAACGTCGAACAAGTAACATGTTTGATTCGTATTTATGCTATTTTATTTGGTGGATAAGATACGAGAAAGAATGTTTAGTTAGAAAGATATTAGAAAACATTGCTGATTTGTGTCGACAGATTTAAAAGAAATTATGTTTTCTATTGCGGTTATTTATAATGTTTTTATGAGTATTTTATTTAATAAAATAAGTAGAAGATCTACAGGCGTTTTCTGAAACAGACACGGATAATGTTGTTGTAGGAGGTAATCAAATGGATTCCTTGTCATGTGTCTACAATCTGAGTTTGTTATTGAATTTCGCGCCAGTTTAGTGATTTAGGAAGCACCTGTTACTTTCCGCGCTGTACTAGCTGGTAGCTGACCTTTAATTACGCTGTAAGTTGGTGAAGGAGAATTTCTGATCAGTTTTTTTTTTTTTTGGTGCCATTGTTAGAATACTTGCGTAGATACTTCTTATTCGGTTGTATCGCAGGTAGCTTCTTTCTGCTTTCTGTGAATCCAGCAACAAGGAAACACGCTGGAATATTCAGATATTGATGAGAATATCCAAATTCCTATTTGAATCTGTTTCTTTCACGTTTGCCTCACATCTTATCGCCCTTTTTTCGGTGCAATTGGTGCAAAAGAAAGACAATTTTATTATAATATTTTTCTTTCGTTTAAGTTTCTTTTGTAATTTCATTTATTATTTTCATTTTACCCTTCAGGGTATTTATCTAGTCTTTTATTTCGTTTCTCTCCTTCTCAGAATATTTATAAAGAGTTTTCCTTCAGATCACCTTCAACCGAGCATTATTCCTTTTATAAATCAATTTCTCACATTCCTCATCAAACAAAGGAGCTATTTTTTATGACTTCTCATTGTCCATGAAGGAGGGAGGGAGGGGAGGGAGGGAGGGAGGGAGGGAGGGACGGACGGACGGAGGGACGGAGGGAGAGAGGGAGGGAGGGAGGGAGGGAGGGAGGGAGGGAGGGAGGGAGAGAGAGAGAGAGAGAGAGAGAGAGAGAGAGAGAGAGAGAGAGAGGGAGAGAGAGAGAGAGAGAGAGAGAGAGAGAGAGAGAGAGAGAGAGAGAGAGAGAGAGAGAGAGAGAGAGAGAGAGAGAGAGAGAGAGAGAGAGAGAGAGAGAGAGAGAGAGAGAGAGAGAGAGAGAGAGAGAGAGAGAGAGAGAGAGAGAGAGAGAGAGAGAGAGAGAGAGAGAGAGAGAGAGAGAGAGAGAGATTGAGAGAGAGAGAGAGAGAGAGAGAGAGAGAGAGAGAGAGAGAGAGAGAGAGAGAGAGAGAGAGAGAGAGAGAGAGAGAGAGAGAGAGAGAGAGAGAGAGAGAGAGAGAGAGAGAGAGAGAGAGAGAGAGAGAGAGAGAGAGAGAGAGAGAGAGAGAGAGAGAGAGAGAGAGAGAGAGAGAGAGAGAGAGATCTGGGCAGTTAGTTGTTGCTAGCGACTTTCCAATAAACGGAACAAAATCGGCTGTATAAATTAAAATTTAAAAAAAAAAAAAAGTCCAACTAAAGCCATATTCTTGGAATTAAAAGCCATAAAGCGTAGGAATGAAAATATAAGGCTATAATAATGAAGAGGGAGGAAGGGAGGAGCGTTAACACTGTTTACTTGCGGTTGAGCAGTCAATAAACCGGCTTACCGGCCATTAATATTGTCTACTGTTGACCTTAAAATGGTCTCCTTCAGACCACAACAATCTATTAATATTAACAAGCATAACCCCAACCCTCTGCTATCTTTTGCCAGCTAACACTGGGGATCAGCGAATCGGGTTAATGAAAGGGATATCTACCCAATAGAGGGCTTAAACTATTGGAATATCTGGAATTATTTGATTGTTTGGGGGGAGGTGATTAAAATATTGTTTCATAGAACAAATAAGTGTTCTTTACAGTAGATAAAATAAAAATATAATTAATGAAGATAGGTAGTTGAAGAAAATAAATAAATAAAAACACCCATTAACCGATCCAAAAGAAAATTATAACAGCTAAGTAATTAAACCTTAATAACTATTGCGAACTTTTGTTAAGAGAATCTGTTTATCGTTTTTTTTTTCAATATTCTTCCATTTCTTTGCCCAAATTCATTTTCCGAAAGTCATTTGCGTGTCTTGTTCCATATATTATATAGTGGTTTATTTTATTTTGAATGTTTATAAACATTACCATTTGTTTATTTGTCTTATATATAGGTATGTAATAGCTTCTGTATTTTATTTATTTGTCAACCAGAGTCATTTGAGTGGTCTTGTACTCCAACCAAAACCAACGTAACTCTCTCTCTCTCTCTCTCTCTCTCTCTCTCTCTATATATATATATATATATATATATATATATATATATATATAAAATTGTAACCTCTGTCTGTACATTGATTTTTTTCGTGAAATTTCTCGATAACATTTCGTTTCACATGTCATAGACACCATAACTGCATTTTGTTTCTTTCGTGTCTGTTTGTTTGTTACCTTTTCACGCATAAACGGCTGAACTGAATTTTATGAAACTTATGTATGTATATTACTACTAACCCAACTTAGACTTAAGGCTATATTAAAATTCTCTGAGATGATCAGGAGTGCGGGTTATAAGGGAGGCCCGAAATTGAAAATAGCGATAGAGAGAGAGAGAGAGAGAGAGAGAGAGAGAGAGAGAGAGAGAGAGAGAGAGAGAGAGAGAGAGAGAGAGAGAGAGAGAGAGAGAGAGAGAGAGAGAGAGAGAGAGAGAGAGAGAGATTGTGAGAGACTACTGGGCAGTTAGTTGTTGCGAGCGACTTTCCAATAAACGGAACAAAATCGGCTGTATAAATTAAAAGCCAAAGGGAAAGAAAATGTATATTGGATATTTAATTTGAAACGATACCCGGGGCAGCTCTTCATCAAGACCCAATATTGCCTTCCCGCTAGTTTAATTATCCCCGAATGAACACAATACTGGATTATTATCTTGCTCCATGGCGGTCCCACTTAATATTTATCACCACAATACCAATTTGTTCTAAAAATTAATATTCATGAGGATTTCTAAGCATTGAATGTATGCATTTATGTAGATTATTTTTTTTTGTCTTTTATCTCATATACAGGGCTCCCAGTACTGTCCGCCCAGACTTTACAGGATATACTTGAAAATACAATCCATATAACCCCAAACAATCTACAGTACTGGCACAAATTCTCACTAAGATTCAAAACAAAACGGCGTATGAGGATTAATAACAGATTTTAGTGATTGCCGAAAATCAGTTGAGCCCTAGTGTTAAAAATTTAAAACCCGAAAAATTTGTAACACATTTCATATACATTGACTAACACAGAACCTCCAGAACCTGCTTCACAAAAGCACCATCCATAAAATAGGATCCAGAATTAAACACTTTCTTATCGAGATACATTTAATTACTTCACTTTATACAAAAATAGACCCCAACAAGACATTTTACTTAAATGGAAAAATAGATTTCGAAGTAAAAATTCCTTAAAATAATAAATTAAATGGGAACATACTTTAAGCTAATTACTTGTCATGAATATTTCTATAATTTATTCCTACGAAACTTTCTGATTTGTTTTTTTTATTATCAAATCTTAGGGGAAATAGCACATTTTAATCCTTTCTTAACCCTTCACAGACAAGGAATATGAAAATTACATTGCAGGCAAGCTGGGTCACAGGTGACCCAGTCATATTTATGGCACATTTTTTTCATTTTAACAAAAATATTCCTGTTGTTGTTGTTTTTTATATAAAAAAAGAAAGTATAGTTTGAAAAATTTATTTTATTTAGCAATATACACAATATGATAAAAATACACAAACTTACATTAGTAGGAACTATACTTAAATTAGTAGGAACGTAGAGTTCCAGACCTTTGGTATCCGTATAGGATAAAAGATAAAAATTAAACGAGTAAACTCCTAGAAGGGAAAAAATAAGAAATTTCCAGCTATAAAAGACGAGAAAATTTAATAAAATCTTAGTGATTAAATAATTTTCAGTAAGTTATCAGTCTTCAATTTCATCCGGCAGTCCAGCAATAATTTTTCCTACTCTGAACAGTCAAAAACTTTCCAGATCAAAATAAATAGTTTAAACTCTTACAGAAAAAATATATATAAAAAAAATACTCTACGGAAAAAATAATAAGAAAATATGAGGGATAAAAAATCAAAAAAAGGGAATAAACTCTTAGTAATGAAAGTTCACTAATACTTCAAACTCAGAACAATCTTCTATTTCTTCATCTTCATCAGACGAGACTCTGGTAATGCATCGAGAACAAATACTTAGCCTATGCTCAGCACATAGGCTGCGATTACAATGAGCGCAGTTTGATGTACCCTTACGATCTCTTGATTTTTCACAAAAAGCACACCGACGTCTAGAAGTGCTGGGTCCAGGCTGATTCTCAATTTCTTTTTCATCAACTCTCGGAAGGAGGGGAGGGGTACCGTGCACTCCCCCTCCCCTCCTTCCCTTACTTTACTCAGAATATTATTTTTACCAACCTCTGGGTCACCGGCGACCCAGCCTTGCCTGTGAAAGGTTAAGATTATTACACGTTGTATGTGGAGAGTAGGTCTGGATAAGTAGCTAGGTCTTAATAAGTGATATTGAGTTAATTTAGTTATTTAGGTATCTGAAAGTGCATTTTTCGCTGGTTTCCATAATTTCTTCCGTTTTACCTCCACAAGGATTTGATTGGCCATTACTTTTTGCTAGAATAATAAAATATTTTATTTTCATGAGGATTGGTGAGGCAGAAAAACAATTTATCCTTACCTAAGATGGTATCTGTCTCAGAACTTAAATTAAGTTCACAGAAAAAGTATGTATTATTTTACCATTGATTAAGTAAACGGCAAAGAACCACATTATATATAAAATCCGAGTATTATTATGAAATGACCAATGAAAAATGTATAGTAATATGAAATCAGCAATATAATGTAATATTAAATTGATCGGCCATCCAAGGAACTTCAAATACTGCTCTTTCTTGGACCATTAGACAAAGAAATCGAAATAAACATGGAAAAATATCAAAAACAAAAATCTTACTATATAATTATCATATTTATTACCTTAATAACCAACTACTAATATATTAACCTTCTGAGATTAGTAAATTGTTTATATGTGTCGGGATAAATAACATTTTCTAAAAAATGGGAATTTAAATGAGGGGACAAACATTGTTTATAAAGTTTTTCATTTTATCGATAAATATATAACATTAAATACGAAAAATATCATTCGCATTAGTTCACGAGTTCACTACCACAGGACGCTAGTGTCACATCACTTGTTGGTCTGCTGGAGTCTAATGATTATGACTCTTTTAGATCCCGTTCACCGGTAGGCTGACACACGGTGAACTGATACAGACCTCACGGTTTAACGGGATCCACTTGAGTCTACTTGAGAAAACTCATTCCAGGCCTCCATAATTAACAAGGGTTGTGCGTCGAGTTGATCGCTCACTACGTAAATATCAGACCACGAATTCCTTGAGTCCCGCTCCCGGGAACACGAAGGTATATAATCCCAATCAAATATTTATATATATATACTTACATACACACACGCATATATATGTTTATATATCTAAAAAAACTAAAAGACTTCACTAAAGATATTTTCTTCAGTTCCTTGATTTAAGGGAAGGTTACCAGGTAGAATAATTTGACTACGATATATCAAGCCCGACGTAAACACCGATGGACATAACATATTACTTTGATACGAAGTGTGTACATTTTCTTATACAGAAAAAGTTGAGGGCTGTGAATGTTTATGTTCTATGCTATGTGCTATGTTTATATTATGATTTTAAGAAATAAAATGGCTTAAAAAACAAGCTCAAAAATATTTGAGGTTCCTTCTCTCATGTTATGAGGAGCTTGGGCTTGCTGAAGAGGAAGAAATATATTTAACATACCCCAGGTGGTCTTATTCTCTACAGAATGTAACCTGCTGATGGGGTTAGTAAAGTGTTTACAAACATAAGAGGAATTTAGGCGGGAAAATATTGGCGGTAACCCTGTGGCAGAGGCTTATCTAGCTAAGTGGAAGTGGGGGTGGCACCTGCTAAACTTGTTATTTGCCGCAAAATGGGATTAACTTACCTCTTGGAGGTCTCGTGGGAGAAAAATGCCACTTCTCTTCCCGAAAAAAAAACTCATTGCGGAAAGTAACTGACAATTTTACGATTCACTTATATAATAATCAAAATATATTTTTCTTATCTCAATGTAATAAGTTTCACCTCCTTACATTTTAAAAATTATAAAGACTCTGACATTTTTATGTAACATTAGTAGAAGTGGGGGTTTGCTAAAAACTGAAAAATCCTGGTATCTCCATTAATATTCAAGAAAGAGATAAAATGTATAAAATATTTATAGTAAATTTAATTTTCAATGTGATTGGTTCTATACAATTTTTCGAGCCGACGTATAATAACGGAGATATTTCGATTTCTCGAAAATCCTCCAGTATATCCCACTGTCCGATTTCAGCCATTAACAAAGTTGATCTTTCTTTTTACAAAAAAATGTTTAAATATCGAGTTTGGTAACAGTTATTGAATGCAACAGGTAGCATAATATGCAGGAAGTATACTTCCAGGAATTGAAATTTATTACAGCTTTCAATTATATAATAAAATCGCTAGGTTCATTAATCGCACTTTGAAGACAACTAATGCACGTAAGAACTAAGAATTCACAGAGCTGAACCGGAAAACTATCGATAAAATTACAGCTATGGTCGCCGTTTCACTACTAAATATTAATCAAAAATTAGAAGAAAAAAAAGAAAGAAAAAAATTAAAATCTTAGTACACGTATAATTTCTCTCTCCCTCTAACCCCCACCCCTTCCTAGTGCATGAAATGTTTAAATGACCAGTTTGGTAACGAACAAACAAGATTCAACGAGTAAAGAGGTCCAATGTGTCTGTGTGTTGTGCGAGAGCGCGCGTGTGCCAGCGATAAAACCCAAATTGTTACCACTAGAGCGTTAACAGACAAAAATATATAATTCAACTAAATTTCAAACTGAATCTTAGTAAAGATGATTCCTCATACAATGAAATAGTTCATTCGTAATACTGAATATGTGTGCTTATTAGCCTTTTTCTCTTTAGTATCAACCCATTTAAAAAGAGTTCTTACAACTTTAATATTCGAACTCGTGTAATTAATCGTTTTTGTAACCAAATATTTCTTAGAAAGATTTATAATATATGGATGCAAACATAAAGTAATTATTTAATTTATTCTTTTTTATATAAGAAATAAAAATTTATTCTTGAATTCTAGGGCCCATTGCCATTGGTTGAAGTTATTTTGTTTGTGGGGTTTATCAGAAGTAATATTCAAATTTTCAGGCAGATACTGAAAGTGTGGAAAGATGGCAGTGGAATTGTAATGCTTCTGCTAATGAAGCAAAGGGAAAGTGGAAACAGACTCGTTACGTCAACCGCAGTAGAAGCGAATTTCAACAAATAGTTAATATAGAGTTAGGCACTAGCAAGGAAACAAACACAGTTTGCTTACTTTTGAAACAATGGAAATTCGGAGCAGAACTCTTTTGACAACGGTCAAGAGAAAGTTTTATTCTTTGAATTAAATTAAATGTAAGCTCTCGAATTGGGATTGCCTTTGAGACATTGAGACGCTGTCAGCAGAAATGTCTTACGTTAGACAAGGAAGACGGACCTTGGAAAATAATTACAGAAGGTTTAAAGAGCTGTTAAAAGGAAATAGATTTTGTTTAGTTTATCAAATAAAAGTTAGTTTCAACATAATGTTTCATACTGGAGTCTTGTATGTCGCAGGAAACCGACGTCACTCCTTCCGTGGCGAGAAAAACATCTTCAAGCAAGTTGAAAATTAACTTGTAATTGCACATAAGCATTTTAGCAGATTTCCCTTGTGGGAAAAGAAAAACAAGGGAAATCTGCTATTGAGGTCGTACTCATGACGCGATTTTCGAAATTTTTCTTCAAATGTCCATCGATCCCTCCCCCAGGAGATGACGAAAATGAGGTCCGTTCAAAACTGATCATATATATATATATATATATATATACTAGTCTGCTACCGCTCTAGTGGTCGCAATTATTGTTTAATCGTTACCAAACTGGATATATAGTCGTTTTATGTAAAAAGAAAGATCAAGTTCGAAAATTCGAAATATCTCCGTTACCATAGGTCAGGTCGAAAAATTGTAATAAACCAATCTTATTGCAATTTAAATGTACTACAAATATTGTTATATACATTTATTCGCTATCTTGAATATTAACCGAGATATATGAATTTTTCAGTTTTCAGCCATCAGCAAACCGCCACTTCTACTCATGTTACACAAACAATACTCTGCTACATAATAAAACACATTATTCGATGTTTAAATACCAAAAATTGTATTTAAGAGACCTTTATTATACGAGATACATGCAAATTTGTCCCGGTGACCCCCCTCCCCTCCCCCGTCTTAAGGTTTTGGACTACTAAAATTTGATTGACTGAGATAAAAATTATTCTGACTCATTATTAATTGCAGTACTAATAAATAGTTCTCAATGAAATTAATATGTCATATTCTGATATATTTTAGTAATTGTGTTTCTTTCCAGTGTGAGGCTGACAGACCCGTTTGTTTACATTTCTAACGCTTCCTGTCGGCAGATTATTTAAATTGGATGAAACATTTCTTATTTCCGTTAGTATTTATTCACGGTGCTGTTGTTTTACCAGTATGTAGATTTATCTATTAGTAAACTTCACATGGGAAATCTGCTTAGTTTACGCAGCCCCTGCGTGACGGACTTTTATAACTAAGGAAGTACACATTTTGCTTACTTTTTGAACCAAGCGAAGGCGATAGCTAAATCTTTATACTCCGAGCAATAGAAGTGAACTTCAGTTACTATAGAGTGTGGTATAATAAATGAATCATTCTCATTCTAGTTACTTCTGAAATAAATGGAAGGTGGCAACTGAATGACTATGGTCCTCACAATACAATTTGGTATGAAATAAGAAATATTAACTTTTAGCTAACTTCTAAAACAAAGGGCAGCCAAATATTTCCAGCTTTGGCAATACACTTTGAATTTTCGGAAATCGTTATTATAGTAAATTATTGAAATTTTTCTTATTATTGCTACAGTGACCTTGACACAGTCGAGTTTACCCTCAATTAATAGATGCGAATTTATATTTGGTTTTCTTCTAGAAAGTAGTGTAATTGAAAGATAAATAATTATTCTTGATAGAAAATAAACAGCAACTTGAAATCTTCTAATTCCAGAAGGTATGAATAGTAGTTTTTTCCCCTGTGAAGAGTTTTATGAGGAAACGGATGGATGTTAAAAACTCTCAACTATATACGATAAAACGTAGAGGCTGTTTTAGCAAATTTCCATTAAGGGAAATCAGCTATTGAGGACGTACTGATGACTCATGATCATTAAAAATTATATATATATATATATATATATATATATATATATATATATATATATATATTTGTCTGTTACCGCTCTAGCGGTAGCAATTTCTGTTTGATCGTTACCAAACTCGATATTTCGTTTTATGTAAAAAGAAAGATCAAGTTCGTTAACGGCTGAAATCGGACTAGAGGGAGGGGGGGTTTAGAGGGGAGGATTTTCAAAAATTCGACATATCTCCGTTACAATACGTCGGAGAAATTGTATAGGACCTATCTTATTGCAAATTAAATTTACTATAAATATTGTTCTATACATTTATTCTCTATCTTGAATATTAACCGCGATATTTGCACTTTTATTAACAGTGGGCCGATAACGGGCGAATGAGTTTCCCGCCAAAAGCTAGTTCGGCCGTTCCGTAACTGTTCGGCTCTCGTATGGAGATTTCTCTATTGTAAAACTTCACGTGGGAAATCTGCTTATTTTACGCAGCCTCTGCGTGACGGACTTTTTTTTGCATGTGCTTCTCGTAACTTCATGGAACATTGCTAGACGAAGTAAACATTCTCTATACATTCCAGATTCCTTTGATAGAAGCAAATTATTCAACGTGTACTTACTTGGCTTAAATTTCCACTTAGCCATGCTAAATTTGTGTAGTTGAGACGAGAACAGATATATTTTTAGAGAATTAACATTTGATTATATAAATGTACCGAAGCGACGTGATGGAGCTGTCCTTTATTAATTCTTGACCATTGAAGTTTTTGAATGTCTATTTAGTATCTTCCTTTTAGTCCAGTATCTATAGTGATAGGAGGGATAATATTAAATACATTTTGTCAATTTATGTATGAGATTGTGTATAGACGTGCATGTGTATGTACGAATTATTTCGCCTAAGAAATGATAGTTAATTACCTGGACAACCAGTCTCATCAAAACTCCGTCACGCAGGGGCTGCGTAAACTAAGCAGGTTTCCCACATGAAGTTGTACATTAGAGAAATCTCCATACGAGAACCGAACATTTACGGCCGAACTAGCTTTTGGTGAGAAACTCAGTAGTCCGTTTTCGGCCCAAATATAATAAAAATGCAAATATTTCGGTTAATATTCAAGATAGAGAATAAATGTATAAAACAATATATATAGTAAATTTGATTTACAATAAGATCGATTCTATACAATTTTTTGATCCGACGTATGGTAACGGAGATATTTCGAATTTTCGAAAATCCTTCCCTCTAGCCCCCCTCCCCCCTCCCACTGGTCCGATTTCAGCCATTTACAAACTTGATCTGTCTTTTTGCATAAAACGTGTAAATATCGAGGTTGGTAACGATCAAACAAAAATTTCGACCGCTAGAGCGTTAACAGACAAATATAAATGTATATATATATATATATATATATATATATATATATATATATATATATAATTTTGAATGGACCTCATTTTCGTCATCTGGGTAGGATCGATGGACATTTGAAGTAAATTTTCGAAAATCGCGTCATGAGTACCTCAGTAGCTGATTTCCCTTAAGGGGAATCTGCTAAAAAGAAATTTTCTATGGCCATTGAGTAGTCGTTCAATGTAGCATTTGAGCTTTGAACATTTATAATTGTGTAGACTTTGTGTAATTAAAATGCCTACAATTCTTGATGAAAAGCCATTTCCCATAAATTTTCGTCAGTAAATAGTGACTTATTCATATCGGGACTCCATTGAACTATACAGTCCCCCATTTTGATAATTTTGTCGGAAGTTTATCAATGGGCTCTCAAAAGTTGGTCTTGATATGGTGAATAGGATAGTGACACCCAAAAGCTCTGAGGGCTGGAATGCGCTTAAATTTCTCCATGTCAGTAACAGGAACCCCAAAGTTTTAGAGCGGGAGCCAATTTAGGTACTTGAACTTCTCCCGTTTCCGAGGAGGCTTCGCACGCATTCCTCATCCTGCTTTAGGTAAACGTAGCTCAGCAGACGTATGGAGTCGCATACCTTTGAACATTTGAAACAAACCTGTTTGTTATTGGAAATCCTCTTTGGATTTTTATGAATGGATGGTAGTCCTCCATTTGACCTAGATTGACGCCTGCTAGGTATGAAGGAACTCTGTACCTGGAGTTTCTAATTAAACAACCCAAATCCCTCAATTGATATTTACTGCACTAAATTCTTTCAACATCTTCTTATCGGACTAAAAGTCCGTCACGCAGGAGCTGCTTAAACTGAGCAGATTTCCCATGTGCATCACGTATTACAATTTATCTCAAAGCGTAATTTCATATATATACTAGCGGACCCGACTGACGTCCTGCATGATATTTCAAGCGATTAGATATTAAATTTCTTACTATTATGTTTAAAACAAAAGCTGCTTTTAATAACACAAAAATCAACATTTGTTATGTGCACGTTTGCCTATAAACAAATAGAAAATGAAATATCGCGAATTTTTTATTCAGACCTCCCTTATAACCCCCACTCCCGATCGACCCTAAAAAATTTAATATAGCCTATAATCATGGAAGAATTAATGCTAATTTACGTATAGAGTTTTGTTAAGCTCGGTTCAATCGTTAGTGCCCAATGAAATTGTTGGCTCCCACATTAAATTTTTAGTGTATATCTCGATTATACTTTGTTATATCACAAAAGTGAATATAACAAAAGTTACTCTAAATAAGAAAATACACAACTTTTATCCTGTGCATATTTGCTGAAAACCAATAGGAAATATCGCTGTTTTTAATTTTAGGCTTCCCTTACAACTCCCATTCCTGCTCCATCTTCAGGGCTGATTTGTGAATCTAACCCATCCAGGGTGTCACCCAAACGCCTACAAAAAATTCATTCAAATCGGTCCAGCCGTTTAGGAGGAGTTCAGTGACATACACACGTACAGTAGAATTATATATATATATATATATATATATATATATATATATATATATATATATATATATATATATATAAATGTATAATATAATTTTGAACAGACTTCATTTTCCCTGATATCCTGTTTAGGATCGAAGGACATTTCAGGAAATTTTGGGTCATCTGTATTACCTCAATAACTGATTACCCTTAGAGGGAATGTACATTGTTAAATTTCATGAATTAAGACAATTACCCTGTTAACCGAGCGGGACGTAAAAATACGTCAAACGTAAACAATATCCAGTATGTGTAGGAGTTATTAATTCGTCCTTAAAACATATGTTACTCACTGGATCGAGCAGGGGGTATATTTTTGAACAACAAAGGGACAGGCATTCATACGTGTCTCGACATGAATTTAAGACACGGAGGTAATCAATGTTGTGCCAGGAATGTTTAGTTCGGTGTTTCTATTTTTATTTTTTTTATATATTTTTTTTTCGGTTTGTTTGTAATTTTGTATTTCGTTTTGTGATTTAAATATAATTAAACAATATATATATATATATATATATATATATATATATGTATATATATTATAGTGTTTTCATTTATTTAAGTATAAATAAAAATAATAATATGAAGTTACGTCTTCCTGGTGTGGCGTTCTTGCACGTCCTAGTAAAAGAGTTCGTGCCCGCACAATGATGCGTAATTAAAACGGATATTCCCCGGTTAACAGGTTAAATAATAATAAGAAAAAAATATTAAAGTAATACTATTTTTTAATATCTCATAAATTAAAATTATACGAATAAAAGTAGAGGCAACAATAGTATTTTATTTCTCCTGAGATGTGAGATTCACCAGTAAATTACTGAATAGCAGTTTTAAACATTTAGGTAAGAAAGTTTCTTCTTATTTGATCCTTCAAATCAAATCTTCTAAAGCATTGACGGAATTCCACCTTTTATAGAAGCTAAAACAGAGGTGGTTAGACTTGTAAAACTGATTTCTTGTAGATATTTACCACTAAAATTGTAAAATTATGTAATTATTATTTTTTTTAAAACATTACTATTTTAAATATAAGCTTTTGCGATAATTTGAAAAATAAATTTAAGACGTGGGTTGTTTTACGATATTCAAACCTATTGAGTTCATAGCTTAATGATGTCATTTTTTCTACATATTATAATTTATTGTTTCAAAAATATTTATGCTTGTGATAAAAAAAAAGTCCATCACGCAGGTACGCAGCCACTAAGCAGATTTCCCACGTGAAGTTTTACAATAGAGAAATTTCACGAGGGCCAAGCAGTCAAGAAAACGGCCAAACTGGATTTTGGCGGGAAAGTCACTCTCGTCCGTTGGCCGCCAAGATTTAATAAAAATGCAAATATCTCGGTTAATATTCACTATAGAGGATAAATGTATATAACAATATTTATAGTAAATTTAATTTCCAATAAGATGGATTCTGTACAATTTTTCGACTCGACCTATAGTAACAGAGATATTTAGAATTTTCGAAAATCCTCCCCTCTAAACCCCCCTCCCACTGGTCCGATTTCAGCCGTTAACGAACTTGATCTTTCTTTTTACATAAAACGACTAAATATCGAGTTTGGTAACGATCAAACAAAAATTTCGACCGCTAGAGCGGTAACAGACAAATATATATATATACAGTTTTGAACGGACCTCATTTTCGTCATTCACTAGGTAGGATCGATGGACATTTGAAGAAATTTTTCGAAACTCGCGTCATGAGTACGACCTCAATAGCTGATTTCCCTTAAGAGAAATCTGCTAAAAATGTTGTGTACTCCTTCCCTTCAACGCAGTGTGCGCAAATCAAAGGTGCTCCATCTGCCGAGGTAATATGTTAGATATGTTTAAGCCAAATATAACCGAGTAATAAACGGAATTAGGGGATATGTTTCCTGGAAATGATTTCATATGTGCTAGATGGGGTTTCAGAGCCTTGCTGTGTTTCCTGAAAATTTACGGTGGCTCTAATAATTGGTCGACTGGCAAAGGGCCATAAGCCACAACAAAGGCAAGAATTAGGAAGCACAGGAGGAATTATTTGGCGGTCAAGCAGCTGCCGCCCTTGCCAGCGAGCTTATCCACTTTCCAGCACATATCTCACAGTTGTGGGGATCTCTTTGGATTAGGTTAGGATTACAACAGATGTATTACCTTCACTTTATACTTCAGCTGAGACCCACAACTAAAATTAGTTCTCATCTTTGATTCGATATAAAATTTCCTTTTTATTTTAGCAGATTTCAGCTATTGAGGTTGTACTCATGACGGGATTATCGAAATTTTTCTTCAAATGTCCATCGATCCTACCTAGTAGATGACGTAAATGAGGTCCGCCAAAACTGTATATATATATTATAGTGTTCTCATTTATTTAAGCATAAATAAAAATAATAATGTGTAGTTACTTCTTCCTGGCACGTGACGTACTGGCACGTCCCAGTAAAAGAGTTCGTGTCTGCTCAATGATACGTAATTAAAACGCTCATTCCCAGGTTAACAGGTTAAATAATAATAAGAAAAAATATTAAAATAATACTATTTTTTAATTTCTCATAAATTAAAATTATATGAATAAAAGAAGAGGCAGCAGTAGTATTTTATTTTTCCTGAGACGTGTGTATAGACGCAGCAGTAGTATTTTATTTTATATATATATATATATATATATATATATATATATATATATATATATATATATTTGTCTGTTATCGCTCTAGCGGTCGCAATTTTTGTTTTATCGTCACCAAAGTCCGTATTCAATTGTTTTATGTAAAAAGGAAGAACAAGTTCGTAATTGGCATTAACGGCTGAAATTGGACCAGTGGGAGGGAGGGTTTAGAGTGGGGGATTTCGAAAATTTAAAATAGCTCCATTACTATACCGTACGTCGGATCGAAATATTGTATAGAATCAATCTTATTGCAAATTAAATTTACTATAAATATTGTAACTTTCTCCTCCACACTCTTCATTTAGCACATTAAATGAGAAACAATTGGTCAACTTTAGAGTATTTAACATCAGTTAAGTTAGTTAAGATAATTGAATGTTTTCTTAGTTAACCCGAGGTCTTACCATCCCATCTACGGCAAAGCCGTATTCCCTGAAAAGGTATTCCAGCGTTTCGAGCACTAAGGCTGTCCATATTTATATTATTAAACAAGGGATCAAAAAAATTATGTAGTTTTGGAAAATACGAGAGTACCAAATAAAAAAAATTGGAAATGTGAAAGAGTTTTGTTTCTTTAGAACAACCATCATTTATGAAAAAGCAGCTTAGTGATGCTTATTAGAGCAATAACTCGATATTTAGTCGTTTTATGTAAGAAGAAAGATCAATTTCGTTAACGGCTGAAATCGGACCAGTGGGAGGGCGGTTTAGAGTGGAGGATTTTCGAAAATTCGAAATATCTCCGTTATCTTATTTTTGTTTAAATTAATACATTGACATACATAAGTAAAACGTACTGACAAACTGCAAGTGATCATTTACAGATACCTGACGACCTACATGACTCACTCAATGAAAGTAGCCTTTAGATACCCACTATACTACAACATCTAAAAGACATTAACATACGCACAAAAATCTAAATATTCTACATTTACAATTAGTTCTTGCATTCTAAAGGGGATATTATAATTTCTTCATAAATGTATGTGAGCGATACGAATCAGTGTGTTTTTTGTGTATGCCGAGCTCTTTATAAACTATTTAGAATATAAAAAATATTAAGTAAATATTTTATCTTTTGTTTTGGTCGAGCAAAACTGAAGGTTCCCTCCCCCCATCCCTTCCCGGCATAGAATAATTCATGAATTTCGTTCTCAGTAACTCAAATCGAGTCTGAAGGAGATATGAATTTTTTGTAAAAAGCCACCTACATTTTATCTAAATCTGAATTATTTTAAATACATCGATAACACGTCTTAGATAAATATATCATATTATCTATGAACTTATTTATTTTAGCAGATTTCCGTTAAGGGAAATCAGCTATTGAGGTCGTACTCATGACGCGATTTTCAAATATTTTCTTCAAATGCCCATCGATCCTACCTAGGAGATGACGAAAATGAGGTCCGTTCAAAATTATATATATATATATATATATATATATATATATATATATATATATATATATACTAGCTCAAATACCCGGCTTCGCCCAAGAATTCATTTGAGTCTGGACGGTGATGGTATTTTTTTGGCAAGGCTTTACTTTGCACAATATTTTGACATTTGCCCTTCCCAGTTAATACCCGTCGTTTCTGTGGATTTGTTAATAATGAAATTAATTTTTTATGTAAGACTTCAGTGTCCTCCATATTGTGATATTTCCCGTTCCTGTGCATTATGCATACATTTAAATTATTAAGGACAAAATATTAACATATATTTGAATTAATTTTTCCTGGTGAGGTACCTGGTAGTTCATATTGAAATTAATTGTCGAGCAAATTTCTAAATAACAAAATAAACAACTTATGTTACGTGCATATTTGCCGAAACCCCAATAGGAAATGAAATATCACTATTTTTAATTTCAGGCCTCCCTTATAACCCCCACTCCTGCCCGTCACTAGAAATGTTAGTATGGCTTATTATAAGGAAAGCGTTAATGCTAATTCACATACCGAGTTTGGTTTAATTCGGTTGAGTTTTTTGTGCCAAATAAAATTGTTGACTTCCGCAGTAGTTTTTAAATAAAAAATTAAAACTATTCGGTGTATTGGAAATTCAACTTGAAGTCCAGAGGAGGGTTATCCTCTTTGCGAACAGTACTTCACTACCATTGCAAGAGTATGCCAGAGCGGGAATGGCCAAGGGTAAAATGAAGTACTTGGTACTACATACATATTCTGAGTGAAAGGCTCAATCTGACATTTTAAAAATAAAAAAAATTGTATCATGATTACCAGTATTATAGAAACAGTTTTTTTGAAATCTGTATTTCATAAATATATACATCAATTAACTTTCTCTTTATTGAATAGAATTATATAAACCAACTTTTCTATTATTTTGCTCATACATGGGCTTTCAGAAGAACTTATACAAGAAAATATTCTATGACGCAGTGACAACAATAGACATTTACCAACCGAACTAGGGACGAAACTTGACGAGTACAGAGACTCATTGGACCATACATTGAACTCAAGTACAGAACAGCATAAAAAAAGTCCTTCCACTACAACGAACTAAAGCAAATGATGTGAACCGAGCAAAACTGAAAAGAAATGTACTGAAATGAATTATGAATAATTAAGAGATGTGCATTTAAACTATTTCTTTTGGTATTTGTATGTTTTAATTATATTTTAAAAATTATCGTCCACGGTTTTAATAACAATGAATCTATAACCAACTTGGTTATATTATCTACCATGATTTTTTTTTTATTATAGTACGTGTCAATTTTGAAAATTATTTACTTTTTTTTAAACAAATACTTCCTCAGATATGATTTCTAATTACACACTGAAAATTTTAGTGCAAAATATATATTAAAAAACTGTATTTCCGTAAAACGGTTGAGGTTGTATCTCTGAGGTACATGCGCCCGAAGGCGGAATATTCTTGACGCGCCCGTCCGAGGGTGAAATTACGTTTAAAAAAATTACAATAATTTCGCATTGTAGTACGCGAATGAAAATATATACTCCCGGCCATCGTTTCTACTTTATTGTTTTTACAAGACTAAGAATGAATCCAATTCTATAATATTCTTTTGCAGTCTATTGCTAAATTAAACATCATATTTCTGGGGGGAGGGGGATTATATTGGCATTAAACAGTCTATGGCCAGTAACACAGCTATAAAAGATTTTTGTTTATGGATTTCTGTGAGAAACGTTATAAGCTCAAAGTAAAATTAAATTCTCTACATTGATATAACAGAAACATGAAAAGTTTTTGAATTGAGGAAAATTGTATTACGTTTTGGTGTTGTTAGTACCTATGGGCATAGCCAATTTTATACAATAAAGCATATAAGTTCTTTCTTGCTAATGTATTCAATTCATAAAATTGAAAATTCTTTGTTTTAGCATAGATTTAGTTTATTTTTTTTTATTTATTTGAAGAGCTCCGCAACTAGGCGATGTCGCTCAGTATCATTTATTTGAATTCTCTAAATTAAAATTTTAAACTAAAGAAATATTGTTTTCGAAATTATTAAAACATAGTATAAACTATATGGAAATAAAATTACGGAAATGTTAAAATAAAGTTATGTAAAACTATAAATTTTGAGATAAATCCTGACATGAGGGTATGGAAGTCTAAGACACAAGATTAAAAATGTGTTATACAGGAGCTTAAAACGCCGAGAAATGAGTGGGGTAGGTGAGTTTTAAAGTTTGTTGTAAATGTCTGTTGTCTTCAAGTGGTTCAAGAGTGTTTTTATATGTGGGCTACCTTCTGCTAATAGTTCGTACAAGTCGTTGGGTAAGTTCAAATGTTCACGTAATCTACAGTCAGCCAGGAGATGTTTGATGGCCAGTACTGTGTTACAGTGAGTGCATGTAGGTCGGTCTTTACGGTTTATGAGCTATGAATGTGTAAGTAGTGAATATCCGATTCTAAGTCTTGTCAACACCACTTGATCTCGTCTGTTTAGATTTTCCAGAGATTTTCCTTTGTTCGGGTTGTCTAGGATTTCTCGGAGTTTGTTGTCAGTTTGCAGCCAGTCGGTTGCCCAGTTATTTAGTACATCTGTTTTAATTACCCGTTTCATGTCTTGTGCAGTCAGCCTGTCGATGTCCACAGTTATTTTTCTGGCTGCTAATTTAGCTTGTCTGTCGATGTCAGTACTTTGTTTTATGTCTGTATGTCCCGGTAGCCACATCATAATTATGTTATACTCGTGTAGACTGTGTAGGTATGTGTAGATTTGTGTAATAAGTGGGTTTGAAATGTAAAGATTTCCTATGGAGAGTAAGGAACTAAGATAGTCGGCACACAGCTGTATTTTGGTGGCGGGGGATTGCTCCAGTTTTGATAGAGCAAGAATTATAGCCTCAAGTTCGGCTGAATATACCCAGGCGTTATCATTTAATCTTACTTTATACCCTGCATTTCCTACAGCTGCTGCTGCACTAACCTAGATTTAGTTTAGATTCAATACTAAACGAGTACCTTAAAATACTGAACAAAATGGAAGACAACTCTCTATAAGCTTTCTGTTCAAAAAGAAAGAGGAAAAAAACTGCCGAAAAAATATTTGTTGTAGAGAAAGGTAGAAATTTTCAATTTCATGAATAAATAATACATTAGCAAGAAAGAGCATATATTTATCAGAGTGTATGATACTTAGCGTTTAACAAATTATCTATACATTAGACAAAACCTGAAGTACCACCCGACTTGTGTGTCATTTTAAAATAGACTTCATAAACGTTTATGCATGAATTAAAACAGGGCTGCAAAAACTAAATTACAATATGCAATTTAATAGTTTTCTTGAAATACGTTCTGGCTTGCGGAACTTTTATTAATATGCTCCTCAACATACTAACTCTTGACATAAGTTTAAATTCGTAATATATTTTTTCTTGTCTGTTCGAGTGAGTCGAGTAAGAAGTTTTAATTGCAGATGAGACAAGATAAAAGGTTTTATTCTGAGAGTAAAGATTCTAGAAAAGATTTACTCTCGCCTAACTGAAGCTTTTCTCACTGCTGTGTGTGTGACCTCCTCAAGGTTCTCAGGATTAAGGTTTTTGGCAGAGGTAAGCTTTAGAGAAGGTTGTGGAAGTAAATCTCTGTGTTCTCGGGGGTGAAGTAAAAGTAAAACGCCCCGGTTTCTACCATTTATATCTTCTTCTACTTTAAGATATTTAAGAAGAGTGAAAATAAACTTAACTTTTTCGATTCTTCAAAATTGCGGAAAATGTTAATCACGCAGAGCCTGCTTAAAGTTGGCATAGTTTCTTAACAATTACTTAAAGCAAGTATTGCAATAGACAGATGACATAAAATCCCATTTAGTTGTCTAACTCATTTATGAGAAGAATCCTATATATACGAGACTAGAATTTAAAGCTAGATATGAAATTTATAGGGGGATAATAGAATAATGTCTCAATAGGGATCAAGTAATATCCTGAACGGAGGAGGTAACATTAATTTGTACAAATATCTGTAGAGTCCTAGAAGATATCTCAGGCTCCATTGTTTTGAATTTAATTTATAGATTCGGTTGTTGTTTTATGACTTTATAATGCGGAATCACTTCTACTGTTGTTATTATTTTTTATTTTCATTTATATTATGTAATATCATTAGAAATTTTTATTATAATCCTTAATTATTTATATACAAGCATGTCTTATGTGTTTATTATGACCAATATTATGCGTCACTTGTGCTAACGGTGTATACCAAGTACTACGAAAATTATTATGTATTTCTGAAACAATCGTATTATAATTTACTGAAAAATAAATTTACTTTACTTACTTATTTTAACAGAATAATGTAGAAATGCCATGGAAACACGTTAGTAGGTCATGATGGCTGAAAACGATAGAAATGAATAAAATTAAAAATGTTATATTCAGATATATTTCACTAATTGTTTTTCTTTCCGGTCTAAAATATTTCTATCTATCTATTCAGCTCTGCGGCATTGGCTGACCTATTTGTTTACACTTGAGGCACTTTCCGTAGAATGGGATTATTAACTTGTAAATTAACAGAGATTTCTAATTACTATTTGTATTTATTCACTTAATAATCACGGTGGTGTTACCAGTATATAGATTTCTGTATATAGACCCTGCGTGTCGGGCTTTTAGCAGATTTCCCTTTAGGGAAATCAGCTATTGAGGTCGTACTCATGACGCGATTTTCGAAATATTTCCTCAAATGTCCATCGATCCTACCCATGAAATAACAAAAATGAGGTCCGTTCAAAATTAAATATATATATATATATATATATATATATATATATATTTGTCTGTTAACGCTCTAGCTGACGCAATTTTAATTTGACCGTTACCAAACTCGGTATTACATAAAGATTTTATGTAAAAAGAAAGATCAAGTTCGTTAATGGTTAAAATCGGGCCAGTGGAAGGTGGGGTTTGGAGGGGGGATTTCCGAAAATTCGTACTATCCCCGTTACTGTACTTCGGATCGAAAAATTGTATGGAAACAATCTTATTGCAAATTAAATATACTATAAATATTGTTACATACATTTATTCTCTGTCTTGAATATAAACCAAGATATTTGCATTTTAAATAAGTGTGTGGGACATGTGATCGGGTATTGTTCGGATTAGTTGGAACTATTCCAACGTAACTATTCGGCTCTGTTGGAAGCTTCTTCTAACCTTTCTTGTTTAGAATAGTAGAGTACAGTGCTGATCCTCCCGCTTCAACTTGCAAATATGCTATCTCTTCTTCCATTCATCTTTAAAGTTATTAATGACCATTTCTTTAGCCAAGAGAAAACGTACGTTCAGAGGTCCTGCAAAACTAGTCCAAATAGATTCTGGGGAGCCAAACGCATATTTCCATTTTTCTACGTTTTTCAATTTAATTCTAACAACAGGAAGTTAACCCTGTTACATCTATACCTTTACTTCGAGCAAGCAAGCGAAAATTGAATGTAAACTTGATACTATTGTTATATCTTACATCACAATCTTTCGTATGATATGAAACTTCATTACTCTTGTCAATCTGATATCTATTAATGAATTTATTGTGTACAAGATATTCAGAGGAACTATCATTTCATGGTAGCATTTACATCTTCAAATGAACGAGGTATTCCGGTCGTTGAAAAACATTATGGAATGCCATATTTAGTACAACAGTCCTTTGTCCGTGAACTTCTCGAAATTAGTTTAACAGTTCACAATGGAAGTGGTTAGTTAGTTTCAGTTGTACACAAACTTACTCGCCGCATTGCTTTAGCAAAACAAGGTCGACTCGATTCCTTACAGGGTTGGTTCTAAGTTAAATAAATGGTTAATAGATATCTCAGTGCGTGCATGGGTATTTGTGTGTGTGTGTGTGTGTGTGTGTGTGTGTGTGTGTGTGTGTGTGTGTGTGTGTGTGTGTGTGTGTGTGGGTGTCGTTCGATGAAATTTTGATATTTCATTATATCCCATATTTAATTTTAATACCTCTGAGACAGTCACTTTAAAATTCATACCCTTTTATTTTTAGAGTAACTGATGCCTCCGTTCCAACTAAATGTCAAGAGTTTTTATCGAATATTAAAAAAAAATATCCTTTTTTTAGATATGTTATATTTCTGAAAATAATACTAAAGAATACGAGAGATGACGTAAAAATAATGTCAATTGTTTTGTTTTTTGACATGTAGGAAGAAATCATTTTACAAAGTTCAAGACAATATTTTGGAAGCAAATGAGCTTCTAGATGACACAGATCTTTTATATTCCCATATTTTGTCATATGAGAAAAGGTAAAAAAACGAAAGATAGTTCAAATTCACGTGATTTAATTATTCTTTAATTATTTATATATTTAGAGCACTCGCTACTGCTCAAATTACAAAAACGTAAAAGATCATTATCAGTTACAAAAAACATTAAAAGTAAAAAACCGAAAGCACCAACAATGACAACAAACACAAAACAAAAACTATCAATAAAAATTAACTACAATAATAAATACTAACATATGTACAACAATTTCAAAAACCTCAACATATTTTCTTTTAATTAAACATTTTTTCAATAATAAATCCTAAATGTGTAACCAGTTAACCAAGATACAATAAAATGTTTTTAAAAAAATTGCTAAATTATAAAAAAGTTAAAAGCGTAATTTTACGCAGGAAAAACAAGGGACCCTGCCCTCACTTCCCTGCTACTCTTTACACATAGTGTATTGGTTCGTACAATGTGCAAAGATATAAGATAGTTAAATATGAGTTTCTCCGAGATCAAGTGTGACAAAGTTTCCCATTTTTGTGACAATGTACCCAAAATGATGGTTTTAGGCTATGTTTAGGTTCAGTAGAGTAGACCTAATCAAAAATATTTCGATCTGCTCTAAACTAGCTAGAGACTGTGATTATATATTATGTGCATTAAATTAAATGTAATATAATTGCTGTATAATAATTCAATGTGTAATTAGGTACACTAGACATACTATGCACTCATTAAATTATTACAAATAATCCCTGTATAATAATTCAATGCGTAATTAGTTGCACTAAACGTTCTATCCGCTTACAAATTATTACAATTAATTCCTGTATAATAATTCAAAGTGTAATTAGACACACTAAACATTCTATCCACTCATTAAATTATCGCATTTAATTCCGGTATAATAATTGAATTTTTAATTAGACACACTAAACATTCTATCCACTCATTATATTATTGCAATTAATTCCTGTATAATAATGCAATGTGCAATTAGATACACTAAACATTCTATCCACTCATTAAATTAATGCAATTAATTCCTGTATAATAATTCAATGTGTAATTAGTTGCACTAAACATTCCGTTCACTTATTAAATTATTGCAATTAATTCCTGTATAATAATTCAATGAGTAATTAGTTGCACTAAACATTTTATCCGCTTATTGAATTATTGCAATTAATTCCTGTACAATAATTCAATGTGTAATTAGTTGCAATAAACATTGTATCCGCTTATTAAATTATTGCAATCAATTCCTGTATAATAATACAAAGCGTAATTAGAATCCCTAAAATTCTATCCACTCATGACCTTATTATCATTAATTCCTGTAAAATAATTCAATGTGTAATTAGTTGCACTAAACATTTTATCCGCTTATTAAATTATTGCAATTAATTCCTGTACAATAATTCAATGTGTAATTAGTTCCACTAAACATTCTATCCACTCATTACATTATTGCAATTAATTCCTGTATAATAATCAAATGTGTAATTAGATTCTCTAAAATTCTATCCACTCATTTCATTATTATAATTAATTCCTGTATAGTAATTCAATGTGTAATTAATTAGTTGCACTAAACATTCTATCTGCTTATTAAAGTATTGCAATTAATTCCTGTATAATAATCCAATGTGTAATTAGTTGCACTAAACATTCTATCCACTCATAATAATAATTCAATGTGTAATTAGATACCCTAAACATTCTATCCACTCATTAAATTATTGCAATTAATTCCTATATAATAATGCAATGTGTAATTAGACACACTAAACATTCTATCCGCTCATTAAATTATTGCAATTAATTCCTGTATAATAATGCAATGTGCAATTAGATACACTAAATATTCTATCCGCTTATTAAATTATTGGAATTAATTCCTGTATAATAATGCAATGTGTAATTAGATACCCTAAACATTCTATCCGCTCATTAAATTATTGCAATTAATTCCTGTATAATAATGTAATATGTAATTAGATACACTAAACATTCTATCCACTCATTACAATTAATTCCTTTATATTAATCGAATGTGTAATTAGAATCCCTAAAATTCTATCCACTCATGACCTTATTATCATTAATTCCTGTATAATAATCCAATGTGTAATTAGTTGCACTAAACATTCTATCCGCTCATTAAATTATTACAATTAATTCCTGTATAATAATTCAATGTGTAATTAGATACCCTAAACATTCTATCCACTCATTAAATTATTGCAATTAATTCCTGTATAATAATTCAATGTGTAATTAGATACCCTAAACATTCTATCCGCTCATTATATTATTTCAATTAATTCCTGTATAATAATTCAATGTGTAATTAGATACCCTAAACATTCTATCCACTCATTAAATTATTGCAATTAATTCCTATATAATAATGCAATGTGTAATTAGACACACTAAACACTCTATCCACCCATTAAATCATTGCAATTACTTCCTGTATAATAATCCAACGTTCAATAAGGGTAACCACTAAAACCTAGAGAAATACTGGTATGAATTTGAAGACATCTTTATTCTATAAGAAAAAAAAAATAACATGATAACTGATGTTATATTATGTATATTAATGGCGAATACAGCAAAATAGACGGCTAAGACGCCCATCTTGGCCAGGTAATATTCTTCAACCTCCGACCATCAATCATGAATCTTTTATTTCTTAAATCGAGTTCTCAGCCTTGACAAATGGTCTACCTTTTCAGGGGCTTTGAGAAATTAATAAAATATAAATTAGGAGGAATCCCTGAAATTTTGTTTACGTGAAAGGTGACGTTTATTGCTTTATTAATGCCAGCCCTTTATAGATGCCTTGGTCCACAAGATGTTTACATTTGTACTATATTGGACTCCAATGCACATTCCTATGAGATGATAAACTAAAATTCTGCTACTTCTTGAGTGGTTATTGGTCACTCAAAGTTGATTTAAAAGCTCATAACAGCACATTTAGTGCATAGTATATTTTCTCCATCAGAGGCAACACGGCCAAACTATTTTGTCGAAGACTTGGTCGAAATCGTTGGCCTAGATACTCAACAGGTAACCATGACAGTGTTGCATCTATGGTGGTCTGTTCCACTGCAGATTATAATTTAATAGTGGTCTTGGAAGTGAAGAATATTGTGTACTTGGAGATAAAAAAACCTCCACTTCTTCACAAGTTAATTTATTTCAGCGCTAAGGGCGTTCAAAGAGTATTGTCTCCAACCTCATTATTTATTTATTTATTGGAGCTTCTCAGCTTTGGCGATGTTGCTCCAAACAAAAGCATTCGTAACTTAAAAAACAAAACAATACAAAAAAAATTAACAAAATTAAACAAACACAGAAAAGGAACACAAAACAGATAAGGAACACAATACGCAAATGGAACACAAACCAGAAAAGGAACACAGAACACAAAAGGAACACAAACATAAAAGGATTAAAAAACATAAAAGGATCATAAAACAGAGAGAAAACACGAAAAACAGAGATTAAATCAAAACAGAAATGGGAAAGAAATAGAAGCGCAACTCAAAAGAGAACAGAAGAAAAAGAAGAAAGAAATAGAACAAAAAAGGCGAAATTAAACACAAAAACGGAACTGGAACTCAAAAAAGGAAATGGAACTCAAAAACAAAATGGAAATCAAAAAACAAAAATTTAACACAACAAAGAAAAATAAATAAATGAACAAGAGAACAAATAAAGGCAAAATTCAAAGCTAGGCACAAAACTGAAAATCGAAACTATTTTCGATCTCCAACCTCAGAGCTACACATAAACGTAACGACATCAATAAAATGTATCTATATATCTGTATTTTTTCCATGAATGAGATTTTTGCTTTTACTTACTTCATTTAGAATTTCGAAGTTGGATTTTTTTTAGTTTTTTTATTCCTCTTGTAGTGATCCTGCTCCTGATCCACTTTTCCATTGCTCCAAATCAATTATATCGCTTTTTGTGGAGAGTCCAACTTTCGCTTCCGTAAAGCAGTACACCCTTACGAAATACTTAGCCAACAATACATTCAAAACGACGCTTACGCTATTTTAAATAATAAATAATTGTGAGAGTGTTGTTATATCTGTCGGTGATCACCATCGTCACTAGCTGATGGTTGAGTATAGCGCTTTCGATGCAAAAGCACCATCTTCAAGTCGTCTAGAGTTGTACTCTACAACTAGAGTATCTCATGACAACAGTATCATCTATACTGGCGGTTCCAACCCTTTATTTGATTTACCAATTGTGAGAGCCTTCTGTACGACTAGTTGGAAGCTTTTATTTATAGTTTATTGATTACATCGCTATATCGGCTCTAAAAGCTCGACGGAAATTATTTTCAACATAAAGTAATATTCCAATGTTTGAATTTTTAATTTTCTTCTTCAAATTTTAGAACACAATATTGATTTCACTCGGATTAATATTAGATTGCTTATGGACCTGACTTGTTTTCTTGCTGGGTCGATGAATACCTCCCGAATATCCTAACGCTAAATACGATCGTTTTAAAAAAAGTTAAATAACAATAAGGAAATAATAACAGAGATCTCGGAGTATTGTTCTGCTACTATTGGAAGACACTGGGAACAAATGGTTCTCCGTCCAGATTATCTAAAAGAAATATTTTTAGCCATGTTTATCTTGTAGATCTAAACAACATTTACCGACAACATTTCGTAGTAATTTATTTACATCCCAACTATCTTGGTGTCAATCAGATGAACATTTGTCAAACACAACAGCAATTCATGTTTTATCAGCATGTCCAGTAATAGGTTACAAGATAATATTTACATGCAGTTCTCTTTTTGTTTCATTATTGACTCAGCAGACCCTTATAAATGAATATGATTGAAATAATTTGCTTATTCGTTCTTACTTAAACAGGTTCTCTTATAAAATGTTTTATCACTGCTCAACACCAACATGGAATTTTTAAACGACTGATATACCTCTGTTTTTTAATCCTTAATGTAATCGAATTTATTTTATTAATTATAATTTTAAATTACAAAATTTTGGAATGCATTAACCTCCCAAATATTTATTCTGTAATGGAATGTCAGTTTGTGATAATGATATTTTTTATTACGAGTTCTTAGAATAAAGAATGAACAGAGCAAAAATTACTACAAATGTAATGGATTCAGATAATTAAAAAGAGACTGACCCAATCGAGAAAATGTGGCTATACAGAGCTTGTTGGAAAAATTTGTTTTTCCAATCTCTGATGACAAAGTGGGTTTGAATGATTGTTTTCAACAGATATTTACTAAATGAGGTACTTGTAAATTCGTTGCGTGTTGACGTCGTATTTTAATAAGTTACGCTCTTGATTCGAAAGTGTTTATTTATTTTATACCATATTTAAGATTTAACTGTTTCTTTCAACGTTATAGACCATAATAGTTGACGATCGAACCCTAAATTCAAAATATATCCGGTATTTTAGGTAGAGTTAGGGAATGCGTGGTAAGATAATATCACAAGTGTGTTATACACAGGAAATGTGCTTAGTTAACGCATCAATGGCGCGTGGGAGTTTTTAATTTTAAATCTTTAGTAAACCCCCACTATTAGTCATCGCACGTTATTCTTATTTTCAGCCTACATTAATTCACGGAATTTTACTTAGAAATAGAAAATGTCTGGGAAGAAGAAATTAATACTGGGTCATTCCATTAACGTGGGAAATCTGCGTAGACATGTAATTTTACGTTTGAGACATTCATGAAACTGTTCCTCAACTATTAAGAAATATCCCGAATCAGTTATTATTTTTCCTGGTGTTTTCTTCTGGTTTCGGTTGATTGAGGGTTGCTTACTGCCGATTATATGAATTAATTACATTTCCCAGGAATAATTACTTGTGCTAAACCAAGTAATTTAATTTTTAATGAACAATCTCCGAGATCGCTCTCCCATTCATAATTGATCGTTAATCATTTTCCTGTAGCAGCCGTACGGAAAAATCTACACATTTATTTAATTAATAACAATGTCTGTTATTATTGTATCTTTATCTCTTATTAATTTATTCCCTAAACATTAGAAAAATTGACTTGTACTTCTAGATTTAAGTGAATTACCACCAACTCTCAATTGGGGCTCATTTTAATAAATTTGATAAACATTAAATCGTTGGAAGCAAGTTACATGTATGAATAGAAATTTATTCGGTGATGAAACACTTTTACCAGATTCTCTTTAGGGGAAACCAACTATTGAGGTCGTATTCATGTTGGTATTTTCGAAAAATATCTTCAAATATCCATCGAACCTACCCAGGAGATGACGAAAATGAGGTCCGTTCAAAATCGTTTATATATATATATATGTGTGTGTGTGTGTGTGTGTGTGTGTGGGTGGGTGGGTGTCTGTTAATGCTGTAGCTGTCAAAATTTTGCCTGATCGTTACCAAACTCCACATAGCTTTCTGCAGTGGACATTTTTTGACTATATAGAATTTTCGCTCAGACTTCTAAAGAGGATGCATTTGAAAAATATGACGTGGCCCTCCGAAGGAACGTTATTCCATTATGTGACTCATATGTCTATATATATATATATATATATATATATATATATATACATACAGACAGAGCACCAGTAATGCACATTTGAACTAGTGGATCGGGGGTATTGTGGACTCGCCTAAGGTTACATCAATCTTGTCATTTGGGGAGCTTTTCAACCAAATGATTTAGGGCTTTGATTTGGTGATTATCCTAGAGTCGTGGGTTCGATACCCGCTTAGGCAATAGGATTTTAATGAGAATGCTCATTTAGCGAAATCCTTCCACTCATCCTGGCTCGTAGAGGGACTGTTAATTTGTTAAAACTCCATCCTATTAGCTTTGCTCTTACAATGACTACCTTGATGAATAAAAAAATATCTCGGGATCGGTCGATACTAGAAGTGAAATGTGACTAATAAAGAATAAGCCGTTCTTAAAAATGCTAACGCTTTAAGAAATAATTTATTGGAAATTGCCAAGAACACAAAATGGTTACTTTTACACAAAGCCAAAAGTAGAATAGTATTGAGTCGTTCACGACTATGTCCTCAGAACCACATATGTATGTTGACATCTATATCCATTAATATTACATGAAGTGAGGAAGTCATGATGTGTGCACCGCACATTAAATTAAATAATCAAATCGTTTTAGTGTAATTCTCTTAAAACCATTTTATTTGAAAGTGTTACACGATATCTCTGTTCCAATACATCGGATCGAAAAATGTTATTGACTTTTTTTACGACGAACAAAAAGTCTAAACTAAGCAAATTTATTACGCGTGAGTATAATACACTTGTGATATTATCTCACTACATATTCTCTATTGTTTTGTAATGTAACGGAGATATTTGGAATTTTGAAATCCCCATCTCTAACCCTCCCCCTTTTTCCGAGTCCCGTTGACTATTATGATCTTTAGTGTTGAATGAATCAGCTAAATATCGAATATGGTATAGAACAAGCATTTTCGAGTTAAGGACATAGTATATTAAATTATGACATCACGTAACATATTTCCAAGTACCTCATCTAATAAATATCTGTTGAAAAAAATGTTTCATATTAAAGCTTCAAATAAAGTTGATCATCGTATAACAGAGTATAGTTTATGTGACATATGTAGGAGTGGGTCCTGTTTACCGAAGGGTGAAAACTAAGTGATCCAAATATCTATGTAAAACTAAGAGAATAAATCTATTTAACAATATTTATAGTAAATTTAATTTTAATTTTAAAGATTGCTTCTATACAATTTTTCAATCTTACTTATAATGAGAGACATATTTCGAATTTTTGAAATTCCTCCCCCTTACCCCCCCCACCTTTGCTTTGATATCACGGTTTAACGAACACGACCTTTAGTTTTGTATGAAACGATCATTTATCCAGTTTGGTAACGATGAAACAATAATTGTGACCCCTAGAGCAGCAACGGGTAACAACTATATTTATATATATATATTCCTCGCAATATATGTTTAATGTTGAACAACCTCATTTTCATCATCTCCTTGGTAGGATTGATGGACATTTGAGAAACATTTTCTAATATCACGTCATGATTACAACCTGTACAGCTGATTCCCCTTAGGGGAAATCTTCTACAAGAACCTATATGTTATTTCGGAATCTCTAGTGCATTTTTTCTTTTTTTTAATTTCGCCATCGTAAACCTCCACCTGAGATTACAACGTTCTTAGGCATTTTTGAGTTCCGGGAAATCTGTATGTTCAATCGCACATCATAAAGAAATTAGTAGATAGTAATTAATGGAACCAAACGGACGATCATCAGAATCAAAAAATCAAGATGATTTTTCGTCATGCTGAAAAATGGCGAGTATGGATATTGCTTATTGTAGTCGTGTCTGATCATCCCTTGCATTATACGATTTTTTGTTTTTTTTTTTTTTTTTTTTTTTTTTTTTTTTTTTCTCTATTTGTTTTTTTTTTTTTTTTTTTTATAAAACCCACCTCTTTTTGCATTCTTGACATATTTTCTTGTATTATTTAATAATCCCTATTTACTACATAAATATTTATTTTGAAAAATATTATGAAAACTATTTAGGTAGTCCTAAAAACTAAACTAAAAGGCAAATTTATACTATAAAATTTTCAATAGCACCATACCAACTTTAGACTATTACTCACGACTGTGCTAACTTGATCGATCAGAGCGTATAGTTGCCTAGACTACATCTCGTCCGCTTTGAGACCTAGATAAAACTCCAAGTAAAAAGACAGTATTATAAAAAGAGAAAGAAAATAAGGAGATTCAACGTTAAAATACCTTTCCAACACTTTTATTTTAAGTTTAAATTGCATTGCCAATTTATAAAAAAAAATGTATACAAAATTTGGCAAGCCATTAACCAAGACCACTTCGAGAGAATGGTTCGCTGGGAGCTTTAGAGTATTAGGTAAAGGAAAATGGGGTTGGACTTCAGGAGATCAATTGAGTGACGAAGTGTAGGCGAGAAGAGAGAGAGGAAATGAAAAAAAAGGAGAGGCATTGACCGAGAGGAAGGGGGATAGCTGTTGAGAGAGAGAGATAGAGAGAGAGTGAGAGAGAGAGAGAGAGAGAGAGAGAGAGGAGAGAGAGAATTTAGAGGGCCAAGTAGAACATTAGGGAGAACGACTGGCCAATTAGGTTGTGCCAACAAGGCCACTCGCCGCCATTTTCAACTATTTGATATCTCGCTTAGTGATTGTACAACTATTTGACTATCGATTCAATGATGTCTACCTAATGAACCAGAACCGGCCAGTGTCTATATAAATAAGTCTTTATGGTCAATCCGAGTTTGAATATCAACTCAGAGAGCAAATTCATGGTGTAATTGTTCTGTCTAATAGCTCTGGAATAACAGCGGGGCATGGCAGCTCAACTTCGTTGCTTAATTGATTTATATGAGGCGTCAACGGATGTTCACTTTTTTTATTTCCGTCATTTTAAGCTGTGTTCATTCCAGTAATGAATAAAAGCCTGGAGAATAATCTTTCACAATAATAAAACACCAAAATAATGTATGACAGATCTGGCAATAAAATGATATTTAGTATTCACAAAAAACAATGTATTTAGGCAGAAATGTAAGAACTGTTTTTTAATAGCGCTTCCTTCGTTGTTCTGGTTGTTGATAAAGACAATCTTCATAGAGACGAGGGAATATGGAATGAATCCTTTAGTGTCGGGCAAAAGCCAAATCTTGTTACTAAGAGGAATAAGAAAAGTCCGTCATGCAGGGGCTGCGTAAACTTAGCAGATTTCCCACGTGACGTTTTCCAGTAGATAAATCTGCCCAATAACACCTGTAGTAGTAAGGTACATATCTCTAAACCTATTCAAGAGGGACAAATAGTTATGGAAACGACCGCCAGAGCTCTCGGCAGGAATTCCCGAACATAGCCGACTCCTGCCGACGACACAAAGAATACAAATGCAAATATCTCGGTTGATATTCAAGATACAGAATATATGTATATAACAATATTTATAGTAAATTTAATTTGCATTAAGATTGACTTTATACAATTTTTCGATCCGACGCACACTGGAGCGATCCTTCAGTAATGTTGGACATTGGGGGGAAAAATAAAAGTTTTAATTTGGGATTTTGATTGTATTGTTAGTACCACATAAACCCTTTTCAATTGAGCAGATTGATTTTTAGACATTTAATGCAATGGTTTTTACATAATGCCTGGTTATATTTGCTATGTTAATAAAAGCCTTGGTTTATTTAATTCGTCTTGAACTCTTATTTCATTTTATAAATTATTGTTGCTTCCAGTACACATTAAAGGTATTATAACAAATCAAAAACTGGCACAAAAGGTTTTTAAAATTCCACTAATTTTTTTTTTTTTTTACATCGAGCTGAAAATAATTTTATTTAATTGAATTCGCAAATCGCTTGTATTTGCTTGAAAAAATACCACTTGGCATGCTTTTAGGAGTATATTGTCTTATTTTCAACGTCGTCAGATCTTGCTTAAACTTGCCTATTCATTAAATATTTTACTTTTAGTGTTAACGCTTTCGGTGCGGAAGACGTATTATACCTCCCGCGGACCTTTCCCAACTATACGTAGTACGGTGTACTCGTAAAACGCCTCCTCCTCTACGCAATTGACGCCGCCATTCGCGTTCGAAGAAATAGTTAAATACGTGTTTTTCTTGTCTAAATATTTTTACTGTCCTTTTAAAAAGGTCCAAGGTTAAATAAAGTGAGCTGAGATATTTGTGGATTTGTATGGATGGTATTACATGCCAGTAACAGTTCACAAACTGTTAATACATGGCCCCGAAATAGTCAAACACGCTATTGTACCAATTGGTATGCTGTCAGAAGATGCTCAGGAGGCTAATCATAAATACTTCCGCGCATACAGAGAATCTTTTTCAAGAAAATTTTCAAGGACGGCTACCAGAGATATCCTGAATAATTTGTTAATTAATTCAGACCCTTTAATATCACATTTAAGGCCAACACTTAACAACGATAGCGATCGCTTAGAAACAATATCTTCGGTAGTAAAAGAACTTCTAATTGAAAAATAAAAAAAACATTTGAAATTTCAGGAATGTTAGATATTCTTCCAGCTTACAAATTCTCATTATTAAATTAAATACATAGATATTTTTTTTTAAATTTGTATTCTAGATATATTTTTGTTTACAATTTTATTATTGCGTTTGTGAACTTCAATTTATTAAAAAAATAAAAATTTATAAAACATATGTTGATATTATGTGTCTAAAAATCACAATTCTCTACTTAGTAAGCGATACATGATCTGTATGTACACATTTAAAATTCATCGTACCGTTATATCGCATCTGGCAAAATTGCTTAAAAAATTGCTGATGAGGTAGTTCAATAGAGTATTCGATGTGCATTAAAATGACACCAGAATCTATATTCTAGGACCAGTAGAAACGGAGATATTAATGAATGTCCAGCTTTCCCTATCACTCGCTCCAGTGTGCGACGCATAATAACGGATATATTGTGAATTTTCAAAAATCCCCCCTCTAAACCCACCCCCCTCCCACTGGTCCTATTTCAGCCATTAACGAACATGATTTTCCTTTTTACATAAACGATTAAATTCCGGGTTTGGTAACGATCAAACAAAAATTGCGACCGCTAGAGCGTTAACAAACTTTTCCTTTCCCCTGGCAAAGATACCCTCAGTGCATTTTGTTTCTTTCGTGTATGTTTGTTTGTTACCTTTTCACGCATAAACGGCTGAACCGAATTTTATGAAACTTAGTATGTATATTACTACTAACCCAACTTAGACTTTAGGCTATATTAATATTCTCTGAGACGAACAGGAGTGGGGGTTATAAGGGAGGGCTGAAATTAAAAATAGCGATATTTCGTTTACTATTGGTTTTACGGCAAATATGAACATAACAAAAGTTGTTTATTTTGATATTTAGAGTAACTTTTGTTATATACAATATTTTCGTATACCGACTTATAAACGAGATATACGCTAATACCTGTAGCGGAAGTGATCAATTTTATTTGGGACAAAAGACCCAACCGAAATAAATAAAACTCGGTATATGTATTAGCACTAACGCTTTAATTATAACAAGCCATACCAACATTTCTAGGGACGGGCAGGAGTGGGGGTTATAAGAGAGGCCTGAAATTAAAAATAGCGATATTCCTTTTCCTATTGGTTTTTCGGCAAATATGAACATAACAAAAGTTGTTTATTTTGTTATTTAGAGTAACTTTTGTCATATTCATTTTTGTCTTTTAACAATGTATAAACGAGATATACACTACAAACTAAAGCGGGAGTCAACTATTTTATTGGGCGCTAACGATTGAACCGAACTTAACAAAACTCGCCATGTGAATTAGCATTAATTCTTCCATGATTATAAGCTATATTAAAATGTTTAGGTTAGAACGGGAGGGGGGGCCTGGGGTTATAAGGGAGGCCTGAAATAACAATTCGCGATATTTCATTGTCTATTTGTTTTTCGACAAACATGCACATAACAAAAGTTGTTTACTTTGTTATTTAGATTAACTTTTTTTCTTTTTTTTTATACATTTCTCCAGGAACAATGTGTGGAGCAAGTAATTTGAATAGAAATATTGATATGCTCAACAATTCAATCCTTTTTGAACTATCAGGTACCTCAACTGGAAAAATTAATTCAAATCAATGTTAATATTTTGTCCTTAATA
>CM032231.1:40682500-40705000 GCA_019009955.1 Riptortus pedestris
GGGGCACATAACAAAAGTTGTTTATTTTGTTATTTAGAGAAATTTGCTACCAAGCAATTCTTTTCAATATGAACTACCATGTACCTCACCGGGAAAAACTAATTCAAATGTATATTAATATTTATATCCTTAATAATTCAAATCTATGCATAATCGGCACGTCGAAAACGGGAATATATAACAAGTCTGGGAGGACTGTGAAGGTCATACAAAAAAATAATTTTATTATTAACAAAATCCACAGAAACGACGGGTATTAACCCTTAAACCCTGGGACGGGTAAATGTCAAAATATTGTGCAAAGAAAAAGCCTTGCAAAAAAAATACCATCACCATCCAGCCTCAAATGAATTCCCGAGCGAAGCCGGGTATCTGAGCTAGTATATATATATATATATATATATATATATATATATATATATATATATATATATATATAAAACTGTATATATCTATAACTGTATATATATAATAACCCAGTAGTTTCTATTTTGTCATCTCCAGGTGGATCGATGGACATTTGAAGAAAAAAAAAGTCCGTCACGCAGGGGCTGCGTAAACTAAGCAGATTTCCACACGTGAAGTCCTATACAATAGAGAAATCTGCCTAATAACATAACTGTTAGTAGTAAGAAAACCTCTAAACCTAAAACATTATTTAGGGGCTCGTAATAACCCAGTAGTTTCCTAGCCCCAAAAAAACAGTTAACCTTAAACTCTAAGACCTATTCACAAGGAGACGAATAAGTGATGGAAACGGCCGCCACAGAGAAGCTATCGGCCCGAAAAGTCCGAACATAGCCTAATGGTGACCACACGCAAGGATACAAAATGCAAAAATATCTATCTCGGTTAATATTCAAGATTACAGAATTAAATGTATATAGAAACACATATTTATAGCTACATCTTTATTTGGCAATATGCAGATTCTAATACAATTATTCCGATCCGGAACGCATAATGAAGGATATTTTGAAATTTTCGAAATTCCCCCCTCTAAAACCCACTCCCCCTCCCACTAGTCCGATTTCAGTCCATTATCGAAACTTGATCTTCCTTTTTACATGAAAAAACGATTAAATTCCGCAGTTTGGTAAAGATCACAACAAAAATTTGAGCGAACCGCTAGACTAGAAGCGTTATACAGACAAATATATATATATATATATATTATATATATATATATATATATATATATATATATATATATATATATGTATATGTATTATTTTGAACGGACCTCATTTTCGTCATCTCCTGGGTAGGATCGATGGACATTTGAAGAAATTTTTCGAAACTCGCATCATGAGTACGACGTCAATAGCTGGTTTACCTTAAGGGAAATCTGCTAAAATCGAAAATTCCGTCATGAGTACAACCTCAATAGCTGATTTCCCTTGAGGGAAATCTGCTGAAAACAGTTTATTAAATGTTTCGACTGCTACCGCTGAAAGCGACTTACAGTCTTTATTCTATGAGCAGGTTAAATTTAGCGTATGCCTGCGTGGAGTGAGCTCCCCCCGGTATCAGAGCTAAGAACCTTCCACTATGCCAGTCCAGGCACGTACAGCCTATCACTCAGCCATCCTAGCCTCTCCTATTATTCCCCATCGCTTCTTGTCTCCATTCTTTCGCGCCTTACCACCCACATCTACATCACATTTATCAACTATAATCTGACTTTAAGGGAAATCAGCTGTTGAGGTTGTATTCGAGTTGCGATTTTCAAAACATATTTTCCCTTTCATCTTGTTTCACCAAATGCTAGGTACTATCTTCCAAACTGTGTGGATAAATTTTAATTAAGTAATAAATTATATAAATCGATTTGTTTGTTTTTTCAGTCATAATATTTATTTATTTCTTCTGTCGGAAATTGGCTGACCATGGTCAATTCCCCTAATGGTGAATTTTCTTTGAGCCCTCTTTTAGCAGATTTCCCTTAAGGGAAATCAGCTATTGAGGTCGTACTCATGACCCGATTTTCGAAACATTTCTTCCAAATGATCCATACGAATCCTACCCAGGAGATTAAGATCGGAAAATGAGGATCCGTTCAAAATTATATATATATAAATTAATATATATAAATATATATCTATATATATAAATATATCTATATATATATAAAATTGTAACCTCTGTCTGTACATTGATTTTTTTCGCGAAATTTCACGATAACTTTTCGTTTAACATGTCATAGACACCATAACTGCATTTTGTTTCTTTGGTGTCTGTTTGTTTGTTTGTTTATTTGTTTGTTTGTTTGTTACCTTTTCACGCATAAACGGCTGAACCGAATTTTATGAAACTTGGTATGTGTATTACTACTAACCCAACTTAGACTTTAGGCTATATTAATATTCTCTGAGACGAACAGGAGTGGGGGTTATAAGGGAAGCCTGAAATTAAAAGTAGCGATATTTCGTTTCCTATTGAATTTTAGGCAGTCATGCACATAACAAAAGTTGTTTATTTCGTTGTTTAGAGTAACTTTTGTTATATACACTTTTTTTGTATACCGAATTATAAACGAGATATACGCTGAAACCTATAGCGGAAGTGAACAATTTTATTTGGGACAAAAGACCCAACCGAAGTAAATAAAACTCGGTATATGTATTAGCACTAACGCTTTCATTATAACAAGCCATACCAACATTTCTAGGGACGGGCAGGAGTGGGGGTTATGAGGGAAGCCAGAAATTAAAAATAGCGATATTTCGTTTCCTATTGGGTTTTCGGCAAATATGAACATAACAAAAGTTATTTATTTTGTAATTTAGAGTAACGTTTGTTATATACACTATCGTCGTATACCGAAGTGTAAAGGTGTTATAAGCTTAAAATTATGGCGGGAGTTATTCAAATTTATACATAAAACACAGGAAACGGGAAATATGACAATATGCAGGACAGTGAAGTCTTACATAAAAAACTAATTTCATTATTAACAAATCCACAGAAACGACGGGTGTTAACCCTAAACACTGGGACGGGTAAATGTCGTGAAAAGTAAAGCCTTGCCAAAAATATACCATCACCATTCAGCCTCAAGTGAATTCCCGAGCGAAGCCGGGTATCTGAGCTAGTATATATATAAAATTGTAACCTCTGTCTGTACATTGATTTTTTTCGCGAAATTTCACGATAACTTTTCGTTTCACATGTCATAGACACCATAACTGCATTTTGTTTCTTTGGTGTCTGTTTGTTTGTTTGTTTGTTTATTTGTTTGTTTGTTTGTTACCTTTTCACGCATAAACGGCTGAACCGAATTTTATGAAACTTGGTATGTATATTACTACTAACCCAACTTAGACTTTAGGCTATATTAATATCCTCTGAGACGAACAGGAGTGGGGGTTATAAGGGAAGCCAGAAATTAAAAATAGCGATATTTCGATTCCTATTGGTTTTTCGGCAAATATAAACATAACAAAAGTTGTTTATTTTGTTATTTAGAGTAACTTTTGTTATATACACTTTTTTCGTATACTGAATTATAAACGAGATATACGCAAAAACCTATAACGAATGTGAACAATTTTATTTGAGACGAAAGACCCAACCGAAATGAATAAAACTCGGTATGTCAATTAGCATTAATTCTCCCATGATTATAAGCTATATTAAAATTTTTAGGTTCGAACGGGAGTGGGAGTTATAAGGGAGGCCTGAAGTAAAAATTCACGATATTTCATTTTCTATTTGTTTTTCGGCAAAGGTGCACATAACAAAAGTTGTTTACTTTGTTATTTAGAGCAACTTTTGTTTCATTCACTTTTGTCGTAAAATGAAGTAAATTCGGGATATAAGCTAAATCTATAGCGGGAGTCGACGATTTTATAAGTACTTATTTAAGTGTTTTTAATATAGGCATATTATGACAAATGATGTCATGTTTTAGCCTTATCTATTTCGATTATTTAGTACTAAGTATGATTTGGATTAGTGAGATTATAAATCCTCCTCCCCCTTCGCCTCATTTATTTATTTTCCCTAGAAAATAACTTTGTTATTTATTTCCAATAGAAATTTAAACTATAAGAGCATTTCCATTATTTAATTTGTATAATGTATTATTTAAAAAAAAAATCGTGCTGAATTTCCTCAAGGAGTGATAGCGGAAGTAGTAGGGAATCAAACTCTGTGATTTTGGTTATATACTATCTTATTTCCGATATCTTCATGTTATTGAAACAAATATGTACTATCATAACAATTAAACGTTAGTGTCATTATGAAAAAGTCCGTCACGCAGGGGCTGCGTAAACTAAGCAGATTTCCCACGTGAAGTTATACAGTAGAGAAATCTCCATAGGAGAGCCAAACGTTGACGGCAAAGAGCCGAACTAGCTTTTCGCGGGAAATTCAAAAATCCGTTATCGGCCCAAATTTCATAAAAATGCAAATATCTCGGTTAATATTCAAGATACAGAATAAATGTATAGAACAATATTTATAGTAAATTTAATTTACAATAAGATTGATTCTATACAATTTTTCGATCCGACGTATAATAACAGAGATATTTTGAATTTTCAAAATTCCCTCTCTAAACCCCCCGTCCCACTGGTCCGATTTCAGCCATTAACGAACTTAATCTCTCTTTTTACGTAAAACGCTTAAATATGAAGTTTGGTAACGATCAAACAAAAATTGCGACCGCTAGAGCGTTAACAGACAAATATATATATATATATATATATAGATATATATATATATATATATATATATATATATATATATATATATATAGATATATATATATAATTTTAAACGGACCTCATTTTCGTTATCTCCTATGTAGGATCGATGGATATTTGAGGAAATTTTTCGAAAATTGCGTCATGAGTACGACCTCAATAGCTGATTTCCCATAAGGGAAATCTGCTAAAAAGACAAAATGCTCTTAAACTCGATATGATTGTTTAAAAAGTTTTATTACTTAGGTGCATGGGACGAACTACGATCTCTTCCCCTCGACTAGCTTTTTGAATATAATTGAAATTATTTTTAGGGTAAACAACTATTATTTAATTTGGTCCCAACAGGTTAGATAAATTTATTACAATAATTATTTAGAATTTTTATTTAAGGAGAAGAGTGCTGATAGCTCACAATACCAAGAGCGGAAATTAGACGGAGGCTAATAGAAGGTAATTGAGTTTACTAATTTCCTGTGAAATGCTGGGCAATTACGGGAAGTGATTACCACTGTGATCTACCTATTATGAATATAACCTTACGTGCTAAGCTATGCTTAAACTATATTGTGGCTCGGATTGGTTTTTGACAGGAAATAAGTTTTCAATTAATAGACGATATTTAAATTGTAATAAATACTATCCATGATTATGGGTTTGAAGAATTCAAAAAGGTGAATTAAAAAAGTGGCAAGGGATAGATTTAGGAACACATTTTTATTTATTCTTCAAATATAAAATTTCTCATTTATATGTCGCCTGCCCTGACCCTCACGGCAAAACAATGCTCGCCGGCCGGCCGACGGGAAGTGTAGTTGTAAAATCATTGGAAGCCTTGCCCAAAAAAATATCATCATTCAGCCTTAAATGATTTCCCGAGCGATCCGGGTACCTTAGCTAGTATATATATATATAATATATATATATATATATATATATATATATATATATATATATTTGTCTGTTAACACTCTAGCGGTCGTAATTTTTGTTTAATCGTCACCAAACTCGGTATTTAATCGTTTTATGTAAAAAGGAAGATCGAGTTAATGGCTGAAATCGGACCAGTGGGAGTGGGGGTTTAGAGGGGGAATTTTTGAAAATTAGAAATATCTCCGTTACTATACGTCGGATCTAAAAATTGTATAGAGTCAATCTTATTGAAAATTAAATGTACTATAAATATTGTTATATACATTTATTCTCTATCTTGAAAATTAACCGAGATATTTGCATTTTTCAGTTTTCAGCCATCAGCAAACCGCCACTTCTACTCATGTTACATAAACAATACTCTGCTACATAATAAATCACATTATTCAAAGTTTAAATACCAAAAATTGTATTCAAGAGACCTTTATTATACGAGATACATGCAAATATGTCCCGGTGCCCCCCCCCCCCGTCTTAAGGTTTTGGACTACTAAAATTTGATTGATTGAGATAACAATTATTCTGACTCATTATTAATTACAGTACAAGATATAGTAAATAGTTCTCAATAAAATTAATATGTTATATTCTGATATATAACAGAAATTGTTATTCTTTTCGGTGTGAAGCGGCAGACCCGTTTGTTTACATTTCTAACCAAACGCTTCCTGTCGGCAGGTTATTGAAATTGGATGAAACATTTCTTATTTCCGTTAGTATTTATTCACGGTACTGTTGTGTTACCAGTAAGTAGATTTATCTATTACTAAACTTCACGTGGGAAATCTGCTTAGTTTACGCAGCCCCTGCTTGACGGACTTTTTAAACTTTATATTTAGGAATGTTGTAATTTCTAGTTCTGTAGCCCTCCTATTGGTCAAAACTCGACAGCCGAATAGAAGGGAGTACGCTTTTGTAAGAGGTTAAATATTGCAACTTGCTCCATTAAAGAAATGAAAAGTTTTAGTAGGATCAGTTAGTTCAAAAAAAATAATTAATAAGAAACCGTAAATGATATCCCATGATATATTTGAATCTGATGCATACTTGGTACATACTTTTCTATCATCGCTATAGCGTTCTCAAATTTTAGCAGATTTCCCATAAGGAAAATCAGCTATTGAGGTCGTACTCATGACGCGATTTTCGAAAACTTTCTTCAAATGTCCATCGATCCTACCCAGGGAATGGCGAAAATGAGGTCCGTTCAAAGTTATATATATATATATATATATATATATATATATATATATATATATATATATATTTGCCTTTTAATGCTCTAGCAGTCGCGATTTTTGTTTGATCGTTACCAAACTCGATATTTAAAAGTTTTGTGTAAAAATGAAGATGAAGTTCGGTAATGGCTGAAATCGGGCAGTGGGAGGGGGGTTTAGAGGGGGGTTTAGAGGAGGATTTTCGAAAATTCAAAATATCTCCGTTTACATGCATCGGATCGAAAAATTGTTACAGAACCAATCTTATTATAAATTAAATTTACTATAAATATTGTTATATACATTTATTCTCTATCTTGAATATTAACCGAGATATTTGCATTTTTTATGAAGTCTGTGGTGGGGTATAGTTCGGATTATGTCGGCCATCTTCGACATTTCTCGGCTCAGGCGGATAGCGCACAAGTGGATTTCCCGCCAAAAGCTAGTTAGGCCCTTTGCCGTAACTGTTCGGCTCTCCAATGGAGATTTCTCTATTGCATAACTTCACGTGGGAAGTCTGCTTAGTTTACGCAGCCCCTGCGTGACGGAATTTTTATATTTAAAACAAATCAATATTTAAGCGTTGAATGTAAAACTAAACATCAGGTTCATTAACGACAGAATTCGAACCAGAGGGAAATGGAGTAGGGAAAATCTAAAATTAAGAAAATATCTACTTTAATATGAGTCAAAAATATGTATAGAATCCAACTTGTTGCTTAATCAATTTTCTGGAACACCCATGCATCACAATGCAAACACGTTATCGTTTGCACGGATTCCTTAGGTTCCCATCAAGTAATAAACAATATTTACACGGATCACCCAATAGCACAAAAAATAAAACATGAGCTTACCATTAGATAACCACATCATTCTCTGTTGCTAGGACACGAAAACCTAGGACTGAATGAGACTGCGGACTCAGAGGCCAAAAACGCAGCTGGAAAACTTGATTATGCACAAATAGATGGACTACATGAAGACATTTCGAAACAAACAAACCACCTTATCTTAGATGTATGGCAAACCGACTAACACAAGTACTGACAACAAACTACGCACTATTAATAACACTATTTGCATATGGCCATCAAGTTACCTAAACTCTAGGAGAGAAGAAGTGTTTCTCTCGAGACTTAGAATCGGACACACTAAACTAACACACTCATACTTATTGGCAAAGGCTGACAGACCTACTTGCTCAACATGCAACACCCTTGACGATAAGACATATACTGACAGAATGCCGAAAACGACAACACCAGGAATTCCCCTACGACTTACAAGAACTATTGACGGAAGGCAGCCCACACATTACAATATATTCTCATACCTACACAAAATTGAAATATATGTCAACATTTAACATGCAAATTAAGTCTGTGGTGTACAACAAAATTAAAAATTATAGTTAAGGTATTTGTTATTATATACTTGTTGTTAAGGTATTTGTTATTTATTACTTGTTTGTTAAGGTCATTTGTTATGATCCGCACTTGTTGTTAAGGTATTTGTTATTATATTTAACTGTTCTTAAGGTATTTGTTACATTTATTACTTGTTTGTTAAACCCCATGTTTTTGCGTGGTATTTTACTTTTCAGAAATTGTTTAAATGATCATCTCCATTCCAACTTGAGGCAGTCTCATGTTCAAATTTGTGGTTACATAGAGTAATTATAAGGGCATCTTCCCAGGAAATCTGCTTAGTTTTCGCAGCACCTTTTGCGTGAAGACCTTTTTCTATTTTTGATGCAAGAGAATAGCAAGGTTGTTCTGACTCTGCTTCTGAACCAGAAAGATTTATTACCGAATACAGATATGGACCACACATGTTGATTAATTCACATGTTGTTGCTCATCATTCTGAAGCTATAAAATCATCCCAGCAAGATTAGTACTAAACACGTCAGTGAGTTCTGATATTATTTTAAAAGTTTTTTATTTTTTTTTTCGATTGCTTCATAATATTCTTCAAGTCGATTTAGGCGCTTCTATTTCCTTATTACAGTATTTCATCCTGAAATCCGTGCTCAGTGATTTCCACGACAACTAAAACGGACTATAGAGCTAATGATAACCGAACAAAAAACGAGCAAAGGATAACCAAAATTACGTTATTTTTTTTTTATATATTTTCCCATGGCTGCTTTTATTTTAGAGAAATTCTCTTTGATAAAATAGTTCCTCTCTAGGAAGTAACTATTCCTGGTGTGACAAAGGGCGCAATAAGAAAACGAAGAGTGTCCCGTACTGACCAAAGGGGAAAACTCTATTGAAGCTGCAATTAAGAGGAAATACAAAGAGAAAAGTTCTCTCGTCAAAAATAGAAATGTCATTTAGAGTTCTGGATATTGTCTTTGTAAAATTCTGCAAGTGAAGCAAAGTGAGGTAAGGTTATGATGTCATATTACCAATGCACTGGTTAAAAAATGTCAGAATAATTAATAGATCTTTTTGTGATAAAGAAAAAGTCTTGCACACATTATCTGTATCTCAGAATAGGTACTCTGAAAATTTAAAACTTTTTATACTCACCCTCTACTTAGTCAATTTCATTCGAAAGATGAGGGGGTGAGTTACGCGAGATGCATACTAAACGATTCTGAAATCGAAAACGTCCGTCACGCTGGGGCTGCGTAAACTAAGCAGATTTCCCATGTGAAGTTATACAATAGAGAAATCTCCATACGAGTGTCGAACAGTTACGGCAAACAGGAAGAATAGAATCTTCCGGAGGAGTTCGAATAGAAGGTAGGGTCGCTCGGTCCACTCACTAAAAATGCTAATATCTCGGGTATTATTCAAGATAGAGAATTAGATGTATATAGGAAGTGGTATATATTGAAACTTTCATTTACAATTGTATCAGTTAGCCGTTTGTGAGTTACGCGACGATGCATGCAAAAAATTGCGTTCCGCTGATGCGGTAACCCATATATTATATATACTATATATATTGATATATATATATATATATATATATATACTATACTGTTTTGAACGGACCCTCATTTTCGGCATCTCATAGGTAGGATCGATGGACATTTTGAAGACAAAAAAATCAATAATGCGTCTGAAGCATTGATCTCAATCAGTGATTTCCCTTGAAATCTTGCTAAAGCGCAAAATGTTTGGCGACTACAAAGATCCCTTTACTAGGTCGTAAAACTGAGGACTGAACGGAAGGGGAAAAAACCTTGAATTAGCGAAGTTTGTGCACTATATTTTAGTCGGTCGTACAACAGAGAAGAAATAATGAACTTGATGCATCGTAGAAGATCGAATGAAGTTTCATGGAACAAAGTTGCAAAAAGTAGCCATCCTTCTTTTGAATTTCAACGGAGACGTGGTGGGCCTCCGCGGAGTTTTGAAAGACTTTCAACTCATATGTATGGAAAAAGGGCCCGCATATCAAAGACAGCGTTCTACAAGAAATTTCCTATTCCCATTTTTTGCATTTTGGATGTAATGGATAAAAAGAAATGCTAATACTTGGAACATGTAGTTCATCTTAGTTAGACTCAACATATCAAATATTCATTATTTAGAAAATTAAGTTTTTATAAAGGACTACAAATACGTACGAATTAATCCCATAAGTGACTGACTTTGAAATTCAATACATGGTATTTATGTTGTAATCGCATTATGGATTTCCCACTAAATGAATTGTAAATTAATTTTAGGATGTTTCCTTTGAGGAAAATCAGTTATTTACGTTGAACCCATTAAGTAATTTTCGTAAATTTTCCTCTATCCCACCTTGCAGAAGACAGAAATGAGGTCCGTTTAATTTTGTTGTAAGCACACACACACACAAACACACACACACACGCACAGGTATATTTATAAATGTGCATTTTTTTCGGTTTGCATTATAGGCCTTGAAGATCTTTAGCCACCTCCGAGCGAGACTCGTGGTCAGAGTTTTACGTAGATTGATGACCTCAGAGAATAGCTCCCGTTAACCAAGGATCTAAAAAGAGTTGTGTTCAACAGACTGAGCCATTATACCGGAGGTCAGCGGTAAGTTCACTCAGTGTTAGCTTGCCTATCCAAGAGAGTACTGAAGTACATATAGCCGTGCCTTTACTGGAACGGTCAACAAATACATATTGTTGCGAAAATTAAATACATGACGGATTAGCAGAGAGTAGTAGTTAGGAGAAAAAAGGAGCCGACCGAGGGACTGCTGGCGCCAGTACCTTCTGCTGGACTAAAGAGTCCAGTACCTTGGAGACCGTGCCCTTTGATGTTGCCGCCCCTCTATATAAGCACGTGCAAATCGGCCGACAGTTTACGTTTTGTACTCAGCTGGCTTCAAGTGATGTTCAGTGCTACAGTGTGACTTAGTGCAGTACGGTAAAGTGTTTTTATGTGAAGAACAGTGTTGTGCCGTGACTATAAGTAACAGTTTAGTGCCGTGTTTAAGATAGTGCGGTGCCGACTTTTTGTACTTCAGTGTCCGTGAGTGGATTATTGGACTGTGTAATAACAAGAACAGTGACGCTATCAGCACATTCTGTGAGTAGTAATTAAGAACAATTAACCAAGTGTATTGTGCATTGTTAAATAAATTGTGCAGCGATAAAAACTGTGAAGCTTGTGTGTACTTAATTTTGCAATCCAAAAGAACTCTAATAAACAACGATTATTACTGGTTTTGTAATAAAATGTAACAATATGTATGTATATCGTAAAAACAGGCTGAAACGGGGCTTAAAAAGATGATAAAACTTAAATATCTCGGTCATTATTCATCAAATTCTAAATTAATTATCTGAATCTAAAGCATTTATTTGGTCATATGTCCAGAACAAAATATGCAGATGACTCCATTTTTTTGTTACTCATAGAAATAAAAGTCTTCTTAGTTTACGCAGCATCTGCGTGATGAGATTATTCTTAGAAAAAATATTTTTTTGTCTTTGAGTCTTGCGTTAAATAAAGGTTTCCAGCAATTATTTATTGTTATATATTTCTAACGTGGCTCCGGTTAGCCTTGTGAGCTAAAGCGTAGACCCTAAGCTCACATGGTAAAAATAAGAGTGGCAAGTTCGATTCCCGCCTGGGTTAAGGAATTTATTTAGTAACCTAATAAATTAAATAAAGTCTTTAGTCCTCCCTGGCTAGAAAAAGGTGATAACCTGTAGGACGTTAATAAATTTAATTTAAATGTTTGGAATATAAGGCGCAATGTGTTTTTAGTTTTGAATGTAATAAATAAAATATAACCATTGGTTGACACACAATAATTTATTTTAATGATTATTATTTTAGCATGATCTCCTTAATCGGAAGACATTAAACAGTTAGAAACAAATCCCACCATTAATGGAAACACAGGAACAGATAATGGTCAGACCGACATTCATTTTCACCCAACTTCTACAAGAGTACGTTGTGTTGTTCGTCAAATAAGTATCATACACATTTACCTGAAACCAATACAGGTTGTGAAATAAGTATGGCAGTTCACAGTTTATATAGTAATATATACTGTCTCACTAAGTCATTTACCGGATGCATTATTAAATACCACCTCACGTGCCTATTGTATATTCTGAGTATATTTTCCTCATGCACGGCTATAATGGACATCCTTGATATATTTACAAAGACTAATCGTATGACGAAATGCCGAATTGACGCACGGGTGACGTTAGATGATTATCACCTCTCACCTTGAATTCTATGATTATCCTATATAAGAAAGCGAGTGTTATTTAAGCCAATCTTGTGCGAAGCCCTCTATGCCTTGCATATAAAATTTTCATAAAAAGTCCGTCACGTAGGTTTCCTACGTTCTGGAATGAGAGAGTAGTGATCTCATGTCACCATATATTCTCTATTTATAAGTAAAATCCGATGAGTAGAAGTGGGGTATTAAAGACTGAAAACAAGAACGCTTAATATTTGAGTTAAGAAAAATGTACGCTTTTCGGTAAGACTCTTAATAACTGAATATTGGAATCCCCTCCCTACCTCCTTTAACCACTCCCCTACGGGAAATCTGCTATTGAGGTCGTACTCATGACGCGATTTTCGAAAAACTTCTTCAAATGTCCATCGATCCTACCCAGGAGATGACGAAAATGAGGACCGTTCAAAATTATATATATATATATATCGCTCTAGCGGGCATAATTTTTTTTTATCGTTACCAAACTCGACATTTAAACGTTTTATGCAAAAAGACAGATCAACTTCGTTAATGGCAAAAATCGGACCAGTGGGAGGGGGGATTATCGAAAACTCGAAATATCTCCGTTAATATACGTCGGATCGCAAATTTTTATAGAACCATATTTATTGCAAATTAAATTTACTATAAATTTTGTTCTATACTCATTCTCTACCTTGAATATTAACCGAGATATTTGCATTTTTATTAAATGTGGGCGGATAGCGCACAAGTGAGTTTCCCACCAAAAGCTAGTTCGGGCGTTTCTGTAATTGCTCGGCCGTCGAATGGAGATTTCTCTATTGTATAACTTCACGTGGGAAATCTGCTTGGTTTACGCAGCTCCTGCTGACTTTTTTACAGTCAGCGTTCTGTTGCAGTAGCGACATGTAGGTAAGGGTCTAATGAGCAGGGAAGAAAGTACCTATCACACTAAAAGTTCAATGAATATAATATTTGGTATTTATGCTTCCAATAAAGTGGTTCGTGGTATAACAACTTGTTGTTTTTGTGCCATCAGTAGAAGACAGTTTATTGAAGGCTGAGAACTGCTAAGTGCAAATATCTGGGTTAATTTTCATGGTAGAGAAAATGAAGTAATAAAGATATTTATACCTAATTAAATTTGCAATAACTTTGGTTCAGCATTATTTGCCGATTCAACTAATATTAAATGAGATATTTGGAATTTTCGAAATGTCCCCTTTCCACTAGGTCCGGTTTTAGCCGAATTTCATCTTTGTCAAGAGTAAAATATTTGATTCCAGAGAATGGAAGTCCGCTAAAATAAAAATTTGTCAGTGAATCCCAATTAGAAAAAAATAAAGTCCGTCACGCAGGAGCTGCGTAAACTAAGTAGATATCCCAAGTGAAGGTTTACAATAGATAACTATACATACTGGTAACACCACCGCAAATATTAAGTGCACAAATACAAACGGTAATGAGAAATATTTCAGTTACAAGTTAATAACTGTTGAACGGAAAGCGTCTGAACTGTAAAGAAACAGGCATGCCAACCTGAATTCTAGCCCGGAAAGAAAAAGTCTGTCACGCAGAGGCTGCGTAAACTAAGCAGATTATCCACGTGAAGTTAAACAATAGAGAAATCTCCATACGAGAGCCGAACAAACTTACTTACGGCAAAGGGCCGAACTAGCTTTTGGCGGGAAACTAAATCGACCGTTATATGCCCTCATTTCATTAAATGCAAATATATCGGTTAATATTCAAGATAGAGAATAACTGTATAGAACAATATTTATAGTAAATTTAATTTTCAATAAGATTGGTTCTATACAATTTTTTTATCCGACGTATGGTAACGGAGATATTTCGAATTTTCGAAAATCTCCCCCTCTAAACCCCCCCTCCCACTGGTCCGATTTCAGCCATTAACAAACTTGTTCTCTCTTTTTGCAAAAAACGTTTAAATCTCGAGTTTGGTAATGATCAAACAAAAATTGCGACCACTAGAGCGTTAACAGATATATATATATATATATATATATATATATATATATATATATATATATATATATATTTACTCGTAGATTTCCACTGTCCTGGTCATTAATACTATTAAGGTCTTCGGGTCTTGACCGAGTCTTAATTTTGGTTGCCAAACCAAAATGAAGACACGGTCAAGACCCGAAGACCTTAATAGTATTAATATATACAATTTGTCTATGTATATATAATTTGTCTATGTATATATAATTTGTCTATATTTGTCCTTAAGGGAAATCTGCTAAAACCATTAATGAAATGTACCTGAATATAAAAATTCATTTTATTGAAAACTATTTACTAAAGCGAATGATGTATTTTTTAATGAATCAGAATAATTTTAATCTCAATTACTTAAATTTTAGTAATCCAAGAACAAAAAAGGGGAGGGGGATCACCAGCACGTATTTGCATATATTTCACAATGTAAAAGTTTAATGAAAGCAATATTCCATATTTAACCTTTTAATGAAGTGGTTCATGATATATCAGCTTATTATTAATATGACACTAGTTAAAGTGGACGTTTACTTACAGCGTAAAAACATAATAACCAAATATCTTGGTTAATACGCATTATAGGGAAAATATGTATAGTACGATATTTATAGATTAAACAATTTGCAATAAGATTGTTATTATACAATTTTTCGATCCGACCTAAAGTAACAGAGATATTTCTAATTTTCAAAAGTTTTCCCCTCTAAACCCCCCCTCTCCCTGGTCCGATGTTAGCCGTTAACAAACTTGATCTGTTTTTTTTTTTGTTTTTTTTTTACAAAAAACAACTAAATATCAAGTTTGGTAACGATTAAACAATAATTGCGACCACTTGTCTGTTTTGAACGGTCCTCATTTTCGTCATCTCCTAGGTAGGATCAATTGACATTTGAAGACAAATTTCTAAAATCGCGTCATGAGTACGCCCTCAATAACTGATTTTCCTCAAGGGAAATCTGCTAAAACTCGGAATATCCTATCGTTTTGTTTCGATAAATGGAATGGGATAGGTATAGCGAGAGAGATATGCATAGAGATATGAGTAGTGCAGTATAATAGACTACAAATTGAACCGTTTGAAAGGGAGGACTTTATTGTGATCTAAGTGGCACAGGCTTGTCGAATCCATGGAGCAGACAACTCACTTCAATGTTCCACCCTAATGCATCCATGCTCAACCATACTTATTCCCGTTCGATTCTCTATAGAATCCGTTGGTTCATTTGCTCTATTGCCTGTTTTTCTTCCCTTCACTGGTATTTTTGTTGTTTTTTTTATCTGACTTCCCTTAAGTTAAATCAGCTATGGAGGACCTATGTGATTTTCAAAAAATGTATTTGAAGGCACATTGATCATACCTATAAGATGAAGTCCGTTAACAAGCTCGTTATTTTTATTAAACAAGATATTTAAACGTTTCATACAGTAATAAAGATCACGTACATCAGGATATAATCAGACCAAGAGCTGCGTAAACCAAGTAGTTTTTCCACCGGCTGAAATGACAAAATATGGACCTCATCTCAAATTATATTCTCTATTTCTAAATAAAAATCGGATGAGTAGAAGTTAACTAAACACTGAAAACAAGAAAGTACGAACAATTTTCTTAAAATTTTAGTTATTAACACGTTCGCTGCTGTATCGGTCCCCGGGGTCCGATCGTCATCAAGTCTATCAGGACGGGTCCCCTCTCCTTCAGTCTACTCCAAAAAACGAAGGCTGTAGCAAGCTTATTATGAGAGATATTTTAACGGGGATTGGATGTAATTTATTCTTAGAACCTGCAGGTTTAGTTAATCCAGAAAAATACTATAGGACGCCGGGGACCGTAACCGTCTAGAAATAGAGAAACTCGAATTGGGTACGGCGCCACCCCCCGGGGCCCGATGTTAATTCAGTCTCAACTTGATCAAACTTGAATTGACTTGAATCTGTTTTACTTTCCATGCCCCTCCTTCGTTCATGGTCCGTTGTGTTGCACATAATATGTCTTGTGGTCGGAAATTAGTAGAGTAAGCACTATCTGTTACTCTTGGAGACAGCAGTGAAAGTGAGAGTGATACGACTTCGAGTGACGATAGTTTTGGAGACAAGAACTATTTGCCCTCATGTTCTAGTTCAACTACTGAGTTAGAAGAGCTTACAAGTTTTGTGTGCTTATTGAAAATAACAGCTGACATTGTGATAAAACATGTACATTAGTTGTAGACGACATCGGACGCCGGGGACCGGCTTTGCTAGTGTACTTGGGTTGGAGGACTGATGGATCCGCTAATTCATTCATTTGCTAACTTATTCATTTAGTTCACTAGAATTGTCAAGAGATAGCGTTACCTTCGAAAACTACATTGGCCCCCGGAGTCCGATACAGGTTATAGCGAGAGGAGAGGCATCGGACGCCAGGGACCAGTGCAGATGGTGGTGGAGTATATCATATATAGACTGCAGCAGCGAATGTGTTAAGAAAAAATGTATATCCCAACCGTTGTAGAGCATCAATAGTTTAACTAGTTTTGTTCTATAAATTTTTTTCGATCCGACTCATAATAGCTGAGATATTTGCAATTTTCGAATCCCCCCTACTTCTAACCCCTGGGCCCTTATTCCTGGACCGATTTTAGGGAACTATTAACGATTATGATCTTTTGTGATGATCTAAATCTGTCATCGCATTAATCAAATTCGGTCCTCAATTGTCAAAATCTAAGCCCCCCGCAAGACCACGATTCTACTATCAAGGCATTTTCTCTCATTTTTTATCTTCCAAGAGAGCACAGGGCATCAGTTGCTGGGTTTAACATGCATTCATGATACATTGTGTAATAATTTCCAACCCCTAATTTAAAAAAAATTAAGATTAAATGTCTAAATCCCCAAGTATTCTTGAAGTGACTCAAAATATGATTTCCATGATTAATTTTGTATATTTAGTCAAATATAAAGGTATGTATTACATTTATGAGTAACAGGTTGGTGCCGAAAATTGTTACCATACTCGATATTTTAACGGTGACGATTACTAATTAACGAAATTGGACCAAAACGAGAGGGCGCGTAGAGAAGGGGTAAGTCTAGAATTACAAATATCTATGCAATTATGAACTCGACCAAAAAGTGGTATAAAACCCTGTTGATAACGTATTATACTACATATGTTTTTATGTTCTTGTATCTTTAGTTCGAATAATAATGAAATTATTTTTACTTTTGTGTTTTCGGAAACCTCCAGGACTAACCTATAAGAAAGCTATTTTACCACTCAACTATGTATTATCAATTCTGAAAACTAACCAACGGTAGCAACTGGAAGGTGTAGACTTTAGATTTTATGTTTTTTTATGATTACCACCTTGTCTATACATCCTTGAGCTTATACCACTCTGAAAGCCAACCAAGGGTTACAACTCAGAGGTTTAGAGTTTACACTTTGATTATGATGAGGAACTTGTTTGTAAATATATTAAGCCATAACAATACCATTTTGGAAGGCAACCTATGGTAGAAACTGAAAGGTATAGAGGTATTTTTATTATGATGACGACCAAGTATAGACATCCGCAAGGTCATAACTATGGTAATACCATTGTCGTTGTGTATGTTTACCATTATCCCGAATATGAATTTATTTGACAAGCCAAGAAGTAACTGATCGCCCCCTAACGAGGCACAGAAAAATGACGAAAATAAATCATTAGAACTCTGTTCAATGAATAATTCAAATAGCAAATGTCAAGTCATTGTACCTAATTACAAAAAGAGAACAAAGATACTTAAAAACAAATAAATTTATAAACACTTCGTAAAAAAAAACGAAATTCACATTAATTTTTGTAACTCTATTCTTGTTCGGCATGTATCAGTCATCATCAAAGTGTAACACAGTAAGGACTAACATTCACATGAATGGTCAGGGAGAATTTATATGTGAAATAATGGCTCCGAAAATTTGTTGTTCTTTTAGTACTTAAATCTAAAACCTCATTCAATGTCAAATGTGTTAATGTTATTGTCATTCGACCTTTTCACCATAATGAATACGGATAAGCGATCACATTCTGACTATATATAAATAAGTGTATCCAAATATCACACACATTTTGTTGACAAATTAGAATTGAAGGCTTTAATGAGTGTTTTAGCAGATTCCCCTTAAGGGAAATCTACTATATAGGTTGAAATCATGACAAAAATTTCGAAAAATTTCTTAAATAGGTCCGCTCAAAATTATTTATATATATAAATTTTTCTGTTACCCTCTAGTGGTCGCAATTTTTGTTGTATCGTTATCAAACTCGATTTGTAATCGTTTTATGTAAAAAAAAAAGATGAAGATCGTTAATGGCTGAAATCGGACAAGAGGGAGGAAGGGGTTTAGAGGGAGAATTTTGAAAATTCTAAATATCTCGGTTATTATACATTAGATCGAAAACTTTAATATGACCAATCTTATTGCAAAATAAGTGGTCTATAAATATTATTATATACATTTATTCTCTACCTTGAATATTAACCGATATATTTGCATTTTTCAGTTTTCAGCCTTCAGCAAACCACCACTTCTACTCTTGTTATATTAACAAACATCTGTTATACAACAAGATTCGGTTAATAATAAATTCCATTATTCAGTACTAAAATACCAAATATTCGATACTTATAAGGATATTTATACGTTTTTTTCATTATCCTGATTATTAACCAAGATATTTGCATTTTTTAGTTTTCAGACTTTAGTAAACCCCCAATCTTGTTACATTAACCAAAAAAGAGTTATATCATGAACCACTTTATTCCAAGGTTAAACACCAATTATGGTTTTCATTGAACTATTACTTTATGAAACACATGCAGATACGTTATGTGAAGACGTCATCAATTAAGATTTTTAGTTCTTTACTTTAAAATGTTTATTTGATCTTTACCATACTCGATATTTTATTCCGATATTATTCAGTCAAGGCTCAGGATCATGTTTGTTTTAGACTGAAATCGGACTTGGAATGGTAGGGGTTTTGGCTAGGGGGATTCGAAAATTCAAAATATCTCCGTAATTATGGCTCCGATCGTGAAAAGTTATATAACCAATCGTGTTAAGCATTTGATGTTCTATAAGAGTTATTCTGTACATTGTTTTCGTAACTCAAGTATTAAGGATGTTATTCAAGGTTTCTGGTTTTCAGCCTTCAGTAATCCCCCCCCCCACCTACTCATAGTTTTTTTTTTATTTACATACAAGTAGTAGATATGTACGTATGTGTGATGAGAGGAGATCACATATATGTAAAACAACAACTAGGAAATCTGCTTAGTTCTCACAGCATGTGTAACGGCCTCTTTTTATATGTTTTTTCTCGCAGAGTAACCCTCCAACGTGGGAGTATATTTAAAAACTTAAGTGCTCTAAACTTTGGATACAACGCATAATGAGTGTTTGTAATATTTAAAAATATATTTTTTTTTTATAGGGTCCACCCACTTGTTAAGATCATTTTTAGCTAATTACAAAATTAGAGGACTAAGTGAAAGGAGAGTGGGAGCTAAGGATGTTGTACTATCGGTGTGGGTTGGTGAGCTGGGTCGATATGCTAGCAACAGGTGTGGTCTTCCAACCCTCCCCTAGGCACAAAGCTTTCATTTTCACCTTCACTATCCTCTCTCTCTCTCTCTCTCTCTCTCTCTCTCTCTCTCTCTCTCTCTCTCTCTCTCTCTCTCTCTCTCTCTCTCTCTCTCTCTCTCTCTCTCTCTCTCTCTCTCTCTCTCTCTCTCTCTCTCCTCTCTCTCTTCTCTCCCTCTCTCTCTCTCTCTCTCTCTCCTCTCTCTTCTCTCTCTCCTCTCTCTCCTCTCTCTCTCCTCTCTCTCTCTCTCTCTCTCTCTCTCTCTCTCTCTCTCTCTTCTCTCTCTCTCTCTGTCTCTCTCTCTCTCTCTCTCTCTCTATCTCTCTCTCTCTCTCCTCTCTCTCTCTCTCTCTCTCTCTCTCTCTCTCTCTCTCTCTCTCTCTCACTCTCTCTCTCTCTCTCTCTCTCTCTCTCTCCTCTCTCTCTCTCTCTCTCTCTCTCTCTCTCTCTCTCTCTCTCTCTCTCTCACTCTCTCTCTCTCTCTCTCTCTCTCTCTCTCTCTCCCTATCTCCCTCCCTCTCTCTCCCTCTCACTCTCTCTCCCTATCTCCCTCCCTCTCCCTCTCCCTCTCTCTCTCCCTCCTCACCTCTCCCTCTCCCTCTCCCTCTCTCTCCTCTCCCTCTCCCTCTCCCTCTCCCTCTCCCTCTCCCTCTCCCTCTCCCACTCCCTCTCTCTCTCTCTCTCTCCTCTCTCTCTCCCCCGTCTCCTCTCTCCTCTCTCTCTCTCTCTCCCTCTCTCTCTCTCTCTCTCTCTCTCTCTCTCTCTCTCTCTCTCTCTCTCTCTCTCTCTCTCTCTCTCTCTCTCTCTCTCACTCTCTCTCTCTCTCTCTCTCTCTCTCTCTCTCTCTCTCTCTCTCTCTCTCTCTCTCTCTCTCTCTCTCTCTCTCACGGCCAAACTTGTATGTTCTAACAGAATAATTTCTAGCAAATGTAATAATATATTCTATATGAAATTGCATTGTAATGGGAAACCTCTTCTTTTTTTTTTCTAATTTTTTTTAATTAGTTAAAAAAGATTTTTAGTAATTAGTTTGATTTGCGAACAAATAGAAAAAAGGAATAAAATGTATCGTTATCTTGTAATTAACGCTTAGAACTCAAGATGTGATTCCACAAGGGAACAAATTTTTATTAACTTTTTGTTGCATGGAGTTTTAGGCCTGTTGTTTACTAATTAGAGGTTGGTAATTACAAATTTAGCCTCAGTTTTTCTCCAGCAGCTTTTGTTTTTGGCAAACAGCTGATAGACATATATTTGTACTAGTCACATTCAAACTTCAATTCAACTGAGTTTTGAAAAGTTTGTGCTCTTGTGTTAAATAACAATGTCCAAGTTTAGAAATATCTGTAGAAACGATCCAAACTATTTCTGTAACATTTGTGGTGAATATACATTCAAAAATTGTAGGCTAAGTGTGTCAGAGTTTATAAAACAGGTATATTTTGATTACTTGGATTCGCTTTGGATATCCGTGACAAGTACTGGATCCTTCATATGGTATGAAAAACATGTGTTGAGTCTTTGAGATTATGGGCAAATAAGAAAAGACCCCATTTTAATTATCAAACATCAATTATTTGGCGGGTACCTTATAATCATCAAGAAGGTTTTTATTTTTGTGTGTTTGATATAAATGGAATTAATAAAAATAATCGGTCGAAATGGTCTTATCCTAACTTGTTATCTGTTACTCGACCAGTCTTGTTCTCTGGCGATGCACCAGTTCCCCAAGCTTCTTCATCTGTACAAAATGATCATGACATAGAAAAAAAAAAAAACTATTCTTCAAGTGATGAAAGTCGGACAAGTGATTTTTACCCTGATTTTACTTCTGAGCCCCGGCTCTTTAATCAGGAAGACCTCAATGCATTAATCAGAGGAAAGGATGAAAACTTTATTAGTTACATGACTGATATTGAAAAAATTGCCTGGAATGAATTCGTTTGGACTGCTCAAAATTTTTTGGGAAACAAAAAAGAAGAAAGCTATGCGGAGCATATTGATTAATGTTGTTACACTTCCAGCAGCTTGGTTGTAATATGAGCATCAAGGTGCACTTCCTCCACAGCCATTTGGATCGTTTCCCTGAAAATCTTGGTGATCTGAGTGAAGAACAAGGGGAACGGTTCCATCAGGACATTCGTACTATGGAGGAACATAACCAAGGTCACTGGAATGCTCACATGATGGCGGACTATTGCTGGTGCATTAAAAACAGCCCCCGTGAACCGAATCAAGCCAGAAAATCTTATAAAAGAAAATTTTTTGATATGTAGAGGTAATTTTTTTAATAGTTTTCTATATTTTCAAAATATTTTC
>CM032231.1:40710000-40757500 GCA_019009955.1 Riptortus pedestris
GGTAAAAGTACGGTTACTAATTTATTTTTTTCTCCTGTGGATATTATTCTAGTCTAGTGTTTGATTAGAATATTCATTTTTAAGACTATATGTTTAGAAAAGTCTTAAAAATGAATGATAGATTGAAAGAATGATATTTTTACGAAGAATAATTATTTCAACGCACTAATTTCAGTGAACGAAGGCCAGGCGGTATAACGCAAAGTCAAATGAATAAAACAGTATTTCTGCCAGTTTATATTTTCATTTGTCCCCTAAAGCATTTCGGTAAATAAATGATGAGAACAATTGGTAGCCATGGTAATATGGCGCAGCTCCCAATAATGAATGAACTGTGTATTTCATTCTTTTGTTGACACTGTAGTTTATTTCCTGGCTGCATTGGAATTTATTTCCAAAAAAACTAATTAAATACTGACTTACAAATGAATAACTCGTTTTTATTTACATCTGAATTTGACTTTAAGATTGGAAATTACTTAAACGAATTAAATATTGATCATTAGCAATTGATCACTATTAACGAACCCCATTGAAATGGCATTTTAATTGATAAATAATTCCAACTTTTGAATCGCCATTTCATTGATGGCAGAAATGACCCATGCCTGGAGGAGACGTCAGCGGAAATGATATGCTGACAACAGCACTGACGTATTGACAGAATCAATAGCGGAACTCCCTTACTATGGAAACATTCAGCGACTCTCTTAGTCAATGGATTTTCAATCTATAACCAAAATTAAGTTCATTTTATTTGATTTTTTGACGTTACAGTCGATTAGTTTATAATTTTTTTGGGGTTTGGTCATGAGTAAGAATTTTTAATAGCTCTAGCCAATTGAACGATCAATTTAAATTTTCTATGTGAGTGTTACATAGTTCGTTTTGTCTTATTTCCTTATTCCAAAGAGTTCTTTTTCTTTTTTGGTTTTTGGTTGGTTTCACGTATTAATCCATCTCGTTTTCTTGCACAGTTAGTTAAAATATAGTGATTTTCTGTTCTCCCCTACTTCTGAGTATCAACCCTTGGTTAGTTCAAAATTTATTAATGTGCCGATAACTTGGTTTGCTGGATTGTGCCAAATTTACAACACAACCTATTCTGATACATTTGTTATTTTGCCTCATTAGCCATCCTCTTACAGCGTATTAAATCGTTTTATTTTGGAAATATTATTGCTCTAAGGAGTTTACAATGAAAACTTTCTACTTCTGGATCACTTCAGTATTATGATGGAGTTCTCTATACCGTTTCCTGCAGGATCCTGACTAGTTGTCAAGGAAGGGAGTGTCTTTATTCTTATTTAACACCGTTTATTGAGTTCAGTGAACCGATTCATTCATTGATAGTGTAGTTAGTTCCCAGATACTTGAACGAATCTATTTTGTTAGAGCACAGATCCCTTTCTTACATCTAGTTCCGAAGAGTAGGTTGATAATTATATATTATTGATATATAACTATTTATTTTGGGTTTCATACAAAAAAAAATATGTACAATAAAACATTACCTTACTCAAGTAATATTTTGAGGCATAAAACATCTCATTACATAAACTGGTCCTATCTAACTCCAACATTGAACCAAATGGCCATTTTTAATAAAGGTGCAAGCAACCTGAGAAGGAGTTCATTCTGCCTACATAAAACAAATAAAAAAAGAATAATAATATAATATATTAAAAAACTGCATAAAGCATCACAAATCTCAGCCTTTGGAATGCTTGTCAAATAGATTTACTCTTCCTGCCTCAGCCAATGCCTTGTCTTCCACCCAGTTGTCCATTCCTTCCTGCCCCAGACCACCTAGGAACCATGCAGAACCAAGAAGCATCTTGGATCAGCAGATCCACTGCAATGCTGCATTCTCATACCCAAATCCCGCAATCCGCCAGCACTCTTTTTACTCCAGACTCATTGATAGGACAGAGTCACTGGGAGTTCTCGGACCATGCCTGGATCAACCTCGGCGAGCTGGGCTTGGGGCCCTCTTCAGCTCCAACCTGTCGTATTTGACCTTCTTGCTTTGAAGATGTCCTCCAATGGCAGCAGTAAGACTTGTGAATCGACATTTGCCACGCTTGTTCTCCACTTCACAAATCAGTCTGGCTGAAAGGATTCAATTCTTGCGTTACAAAACCCTGCCTTACAATGCGTACCACTCCATTATGCCGACGGACTCGAAGTCTCTTGGTAGTAACACAGTAGCCCTGAAACATGGCTTTCCAAAGCTTCTCGTGGCTATTTTAATCCTATCCGGCTTAATACGAGAAGTCCTAACCCGGGTAGGAATAGCCTCTCCTACAATTTTATTAAATACCACAAAATGTGTTCCGATCAAATCATCTGCTTTTGAACATGTCCATACTGTAGAAGCTGGTACTTTACCACATTCACTCATGTCCTTGCAGTCCACACTCGCATACAATTCATTCATGCAAAGCTCTCGCACACGTACAATACTATCCGGAGGCACCACCCAACACCCAAACCATGCCTCACCCCAAGCGTTGCTCCACGGCTATTCAAATCATCCAGCAATTTCTCAAGTCTCCTCATTCTAATGAATGGAGTAGCGCGACCCAATCAAGGGATCCCCAGATTACATGGTCCATGACCATATTTAGGGAGATAGAAAGTAGAGGGATACCTCCGTCTGACACCACGTCCAGGCAAAATGTCCCTTGAACACCACTCCCTGACAGAAATCACCTTGCTGTCCCCGCCCCAATACACCTTCAACGTATTTTCAAAATCCCGCCGGCAGGAGACCTGTCGCCCTGACAACAGCCCCAGTCAATTGCCATCTTGACATCTAGATCTGAGAGATATATTCCGGATCACCGAGTCAAGTAAAGAGACATTGGTGGCAGTACCATCAGCATTCATTAGAAAACCATTTTGCTCCGGGACATGCCGAAAGACGGACATCAGTCTAAATGACAAGATTTCCAAATTTTTTGCCAAGATCTAGTTCCGAAGTGTAGGTTATGAATTACTATCTTGTGACTATTCTTATTATTAGATATATAGGAAGTTCACTCATACCAAATATGTTTCCGCAAATGTATTTTTTTTATTGTATTTTTAGTAATTCTGAATGCATTGTTGCAGAAAATATAAATCCTGTAAAACGAGGTAGCTCTGAGTAAGTCATAAGCACCTACCTATAGGCGTGTTAAAACTACGCTCCCAATTTTTGAGTTTGGCTGGAAGACCATTCAGGACTGAACTTTGCTCTTAGTGAGTAGACGTCTTATTGTGTTATTTCTTTTGTGTCAGTTGGTAGAAGTTTCGGTTTTGTCCGGCTAGGTAATTGAGTGTATTGTACTTCCCCGAGTTGTTGATTTTATTACACGGGCTCTCTGCAAGTTTCGATCTGAACTCTCGAATAGAAAGCCCTTTTCCGGATCCGTATTTTTCTTTCGGGGGTTTCTTCAGATTTCGCAGTGGAAAGCGGAACTAAAATCGAGTTAGTATAATATTCGCCCACTCCGTTACATTTGAACTTCTTTCAGCTCTACAATACGGTTTCCTCTGTTGAAATTTAAGGATTTCCCCATTCCTGATATATTTTATTTTTGTGAAGCCAAGTGTGATATCCGTCAAAATAAGTCCTACAAATATGATTGTATGTATCTTTTCGCTTTGATGGTGGAGGCTATTCTGAGAATTTTTATTTTTGATCAGGACAGCTTGTGTTTTATGAGTAGATCACTTGAGGCGATAATTCCATCTTCTGAAAAATTTTTATTGCATGTTAAATTCGTTCATGTATTACATAAATTTTATGAAGTCAAACTTCGGTTTCTATTAAACAGTACCTCAATTCCGGGGGTATTTATTTAAAAAAAGTATTGTAATAGTGTTCGAATGCTTTGTAATAAATATCGGAGCTTTGTTAAACAAATAGAGATGTAATGAACTATTTCACAATATCGATAATATAGTGAGAACTGATTATGTAGGCTGTATGTTAAATCCGTTTTGTCTAAGAAAATTATTCCATATATCGAAGTCTGAATGTTCTTTCACTGTTCATTACCAAGATATAAGGAAATATTTAGACTGTATTTATAACATTTTTGAAGAGTTTTAATTCAACTCAAATCAATCAAAAAATCAGTTTAATTAGCATAAGAGTTTATCCTCTTTATGGAACTTGCACTGCATCTGTTGACTTCCACGATGGGTCTAAATCCTAGGGTTGTCTAACTACACTTCCCTAGCTCTGCGAGACTTCATTTTTTAAGTCCGTTTTTCTGGTTGCATTCAAAATTTAAAAAACCAACCTAACAAACTAACGCTCAAAATTAATTGAGATATACCGTTGTGTCAAGGAACTTGGTTTACTACACTACATGATTGAAAATATATTTCTGCGAGGGAAGGTTAGACGAGACGAAAGTCACAGCTGAGGAAGCAGTATGTAATATAGAAAATGAGAGAAGACAAGAAAAGGCACTCCAAGGACGATATTGTATTTGTAACCAGGAAGCGGACGTGGATAGATGGCATCCAGAGGGGCAATTCTCTCAAACCCAAGTGGTTATAATACTGGCTCAAGATCAGGAAAGGCTTATTGTACTTATATGAAGGGCCTCCTTCTTATATGAAGGAACGCTTTGGAAAAAAATCGTGATCCAAAGGGCGATATTGTATCGATAAAGCAAGCAGGATTGCTAGAGCTCAAAAGCATTCCCAGGATATGAGTATCTATTGAGGTTATGCGATTATCGAAAAAAATCATGACGCGATTTTTGAAGAAATTTCTAAAATAGCCAATGGTCCTATCTACCATAAAGAAAAGGAGGTTTTTTTTTTGTTTTTTTAGTAGATTTCTCGTAAGGGAAATCAGCTATTGAGGTCGTACTCAAGACGCGATTTTCAAAACTTTTCATCAAATGTCCATCGATCCAACCCAGGGGATGACGAAAATGAGTTCAGTTCAAAATTATATATATCTATATATATATATATATATATATATATGTGTGTGTGTGTGTGTGTTTGTTTGTTAACGCTCTAGCGGTCGCAATTTTTGCTTGGTCGGTACAAAACTCGATATTTAAACGTTTTATGTAAAAATAAAGATACAATTCGTTAATGGCTGAAATCGGGCTACTGGAAGGGGAGTTTAGAGAGGGGATTTTCGAAAATTCGAAATACCTCCGTTACTATACGTCGGATTGCAAAAATTGTATAGAACCAATCTTATTGCAAATTAAATTTACTATTAATACTGTTATATAAATGTATTCTGTATCTTAAATATTATCCGTGATAATTTAATTTTTATTAAGTGTGTACACGTAACAGACGAGATGAGATCGGCTAACTTCGGTTCTAGTCTTGGGCTTCCGACAAAAGCTAGTTCGTCCGTGTTCGGCTCTCGTGAAATCTCTTATTGTAAAATTTCACGTGGGAAATCTGCTTAGATTACGCAGCCTCTGCGTGACGGACTTTTTTTAATTATATATATGTATATGCGTGCCTGTTCCTGATATAGCGGTCACACTTTTTGACCCATCAATATATGAGCGTTTTATGCAAAACTAAAATTCATTTTCCAGAACGGTCTCAATTTTACTGGGGAAGAGGGTTTTAGAAGAAGGGAAATTTAAAATTTCTCTGTTAGTATACCTTGGTATGAATTGGTTGTATAGAACCACTCTTATTGTAAATTAAATATCCTATAATTATTGGTATACTCAATTTTTCGCTATCTTGAATATCAACCGAGACATTAGAATTTTTTAGTTTTAACTACAATACCGAATATTGTTTTTAGCAGATCTTTACGAGTTGAGATACTTACAAATATGTTGATTGATGACGTCAACAATTAACATTTTGTTTCATTAATGGAAAATGTTTGTTCGGCCTTTACCATACTGGATTTTTAACCCTTTTAATCTCAATAGCCGGTTTCACTTTCCGATTAGCAGAGATATACATGAGACTTTTTAATTCAGCCAAATCCTGAAAGAGCTCTATGAATTGATATATGTATATATTTTTATTTGAAGCCTTTAAAAAATTAAATAATCAAATTTTATTGTTTTCGATTATATATAATTTTGTTACAAGTTTGATAAACGAAAAGAGCCAGTCCGTTCCAAGACCACAGAAATCTAGTTGCTATGGGCTTCTAGAGAGGTCTAAAATGCTTGATAAAATTTAAATAACTGAGTCACCCATTTATTTTGGGAAAAGTCAACATTTTCTTAACTTTTGTCCAAGCAGCACTAAACATGGCATGCGGAAGATGTTGAACGTTGTATTCTGCAATTATAATAAACATTTTATAGTGTAATTTTACAAACTCATTCACTGAAGCAGCAAATCAATATGTGTAACGTACATTTTGGTTTACTTTTTAACCTATTTTTATTTTTTGTGAACGGACTAAACAAACTTGAATTATTAAACAAAATTGATACACTAATGGAACTATTTACAATGACGGTTGTGTATTTTCTCATTATGATCACTCAATCGATAACATTATAGAGCAGAAGGTTGCCCATTAGAGGAAAGGACCCAGATGCTTTCTGCGGGCTCATTGTAAATGAATGCGGCGTTAATTGGCAAATGGTACACGGGATCCCATTGGCTGTTGTTGTTGTGTAAGGCGAGGATTTGGGTTTAGTGGGGATAACCCAAGTCTGGCTTAGCATCCCTGAGTTATCTCGCGTTCAAACTAGTTGAGCAAGTTGGCACTGTGCCAAAATGAGCGGGCTTAACTCGGTATTCGCCCCCACCAGGGGCCTACCGACCGGAAGACAATTATAAACAAATTACCACTGCCCTCTGTCATTTGTCTTCCTGACCGCTTTGCAAATATCTCTTCCGCAGTATGGAACAATGTAACACCTTTTAAAATGTTATTTATTGCTTTTGTCCAAATAAAGTTCCCTCGTGATCAATGTAAATTTCATTTTCACTCAGTCCGTTGCTTTTGCTATCCATCATGGATCCCGCCCTCACCTTTATCTCAGCTGCAATTTCAGTATATTTTTCTGAAGGAAAATTGAAGTAGTACTCAACGTATGATTTTCAAAATATTATCTCAAACGTGCAGCTGAAAGATGACAAAATGAGATCCGTTCATATTTATTATATTGTTATTTTTTATTACCAAAACCAGTAATAAACGTTGTTAATAAGAGTTCTTTTGGATTGCAAAATTAAATACTCACAAGTTTCACAGTTTTTATCACTGCACAATTTATTTCACAATGCACAATACACTTGGTAATTATCTTTAATTACTACTCACGGAATACACTGATAGCGTCCCTGTTCTTCAGATTACACAGTCCAATAATTCGCTCACGGTCACTGAAGTTCACCAAAAGGCGGCACTGCACTGTCTTAAACACGGCACTAAACTGTTACTTACAGTCTCGGCACAACAATGCTCTTCTTATAAAAACACTTTGCCGCACTGCACTAAGTCGCACTGTAGCACCGAATGTACATATGAGCACTTGAGAAGAAAACTGACTCGTTCCTCAAGGGAAATCTGCTAAAACCAAAGTGGAAAAGGGATAGCCACTCCTTCACAAATTATAAAATTTCGCAAACGCGAAATGTCTGAATGGGTTGACAGATTTTATTGTAATATATATTATGGTGTAGATAAGGTGTTTCATAATATCAGATATGCAGTCTGTGTGGTAAGGCTGAGCACTTTGTAAAACAAACAGACTTTGAATACACATATATAATTTCTTTTAACCAATCATAAAAGCTATTTCCAGAGCAACTGATCACACTGAGTTATTCCCATGTTACGTCTACCATGCGCCCCGAAAATGAGGTCCTAAACCAATATAAAAATGAACAGCGGTTGTAGAAGTAATTTCTTCTAAATGTACAGGCCTTGAATCAAATTAGTTTATCATAATCAGTAAGAACAGCTCTTCCAAAAACACAATGTAACTGCAGTCTGAAGCTCAGTGAACTTGAGATGAATTTGGCTGAAATCTTGACAGAATTCTCTAAATAAATCAAAACAGATTCCTCTGAGTAGAATTCGCATTTATAGCCGAAAACATTACGAAAATAAAAACCCAAGCCTTTCAGTGAAAGTCGATTAGTCCCACCAGATATTACTTTCGCCAACCAAAAACGATAAAATAGTAAAACGTCCATCACGCAGGGCTGCGTAAACAAAGCAGATTTCCAACGTGAAGTTTAACAAAAGATAAATCTACATGCTGGTAACAAAACATCGTCGTAAATATTAAAATATAAATAAATAAATACAAACGATAATAAGAAACCTCCCGACGGGAAGCGTCTGAAAAGTAAACAAACAGGTCTGCCTACCTCACACCGGAAAGAAATATCTCAAGACAAAGTTAAATAAGAACAATATTTGGTATTTAGGCTTCAAAATATAACAGCTCATTGTTAATTTAGCATGAGTAGGAGTAGTGATTTATTGAAGGCCGAAAACTAAAAAGGCAAATAACTCGGTTAGTATTAAAGATACTGAAAAAATGTATACTATAATAGATATATAATTATAGAACATTAAATTTTCAATAAGAATGGTTTTATATAATTTTTCGGTCAGACGCATAATAACGGAGATATTAAGAATTTTTGAAATTCTTTCCTCTAAACCTATAACTTACGACCGCTAGAGCTTTAGCAGACAAATATATATATATATATATATATATATATATATATATATATATATATATAATTTTGAACGGACCTCATTTTCGTCATCTAGATAGGATCGATAGACATTTGAGGAAGTTTTTTCGAAAATCGCGTCATGAGTACGATCTCAATAGCTGATGTTCCTTCAGGGAAATCTGCTAAAAGATAAATATCACGAACGGAGCTCACTGCCTAGTATACTGTTCCCTAATGTTACTAAAACGAATAAAATCACTGTAGAAGACTGTATAAATGAACATATATTTCTTGTGTACATCTAATTATCGTTATTTCTGAAGCTGTTCTTCTTATTCTAATACCCATAAGGACCCCCTTAAAAGGAATAAAATTCATCCCCATGAAGATCAAAATAATTGTACTGTAATGCGAATGGAGAAAAATATGTGCAATGACGTCAAGGAAAACAGAGGCAAAATTTGTTTCCTTTTTAACATCTCAACACAACCCATCTAAATTATCTTTACAATCAATTCCTTCTCTGCAGCTACAGAAAATATAGAATAAACTAATATTTCCTTTCGTTGAAAACCTAAGTAAAAAACTACCTTTATTAATTTTTCATATATTATCAACACATGTTTAGAATATTCACGTGCTTGCCACATAGACAAATCTCACTTCCATAATCATCTCATCCACATTTTCCCTGGCGAATTTAACATGTTTTCACTCTCTTCCATGGCTCACTAACTCATGAGTCTAATAAACATATCAACGAAACTTAAACTTTAACACGTCATAGAAGCAATTAATTTACCAGGTTATATGTGTCATCTTTCCTTAAAAGCTATAGTACAAGATAAAGACGAGGAAACTAATATGAAATGGTTTTTTGGCTGCTTTCGACATCTGATGAGACCAAGGAATATTGCATTCTTCGTTTCATAAATTGTTTAAATCTTTCTAAACAATGTCTGAAAGATCAGCTCATCATCCACAATGGCTGAAGTAATGTTCCTGATCATTCCCTACCATTTATAATATTCTTCTTGCTGGAATGTTAGACTTCCAGTTCTTGGGAGATCACATTTGGAAGCGGCAGAGTTGATTGATTGGTCAAGGCTCAAGTCCCGGTTTATCAACCGAACCCAATCTGTCCTCCTCGAAATACCCAAACTGTACTTGTCAGGGTCAACAGAAATATTCATGTGAGGTCACGTTCAACTGTAAATTAAATTTGACTGTGGTTGTTCACGGGCAGCCTGTCTATCTTCTGTCTCTCTCGTGGCTGATGCTGTCACGTGAAGGAGCCGAAAGCCGGCTTCTCAAATAAATATTGTATATTATGGTGAAATTTTGCCTTTTCAATCATCTTTCGATTATGATTTCAACAACAATTGCTACCGCATCAATAGTTTATTATTATTCAGAACTGACATTAGATAATTTAGTGCATTATTATAACTTCCTTCTCTCAAAATTCATAAAATATCATCGAAATACCATGAATAAATCATATAAAAAATATTCCTTTCACACCAACATAGCCATGAACTCCACATGAGTAAAAAAATACACAAAACCCAGTGATCCTAGTCTATTTGACCAGACTACCAGCAAAACAAAATAGTACTAAAAAGTCTATGGGATATACAAATGTGAACAGATATTCCTCAAAAATATATTTAACAGATTTACCTTAAGGGAAATCAACTATTGAGGTCGTACGGTCATGACGCGATTTTCGAAAAATTTCTTCAAATGTCCATCGATCCTATCTAGGAGATGACGAAAATGAGGTCCGTTCAAAATTATATATATATATATATATATATATATATATATATATAAATATATATATATATATATATATTAGCCTGTTAACGCTCTAGCGGTCGCAATTTTTGTTTGATCGTAACCAAACTCGATATTTATACGTTTTATGTAAAAAGACAGATCAAGTTCGTTAATGGCTGAATTCGGACAAGTGGGAGAGGGGGTTTAAAGGGAAGGATTTTCGAAAATTCGAAATATCTCCGTTACTATACGTCGGATCGAAAAATTGTATAGAATCAATCTTATTGCAAATTAAATTTAATATAAATATTGTATGTAAATATACATTTATTCTCTATCTTGAATATTAACCGAGATATTTGCATTTTTTAGTTTCCGGTCTTCAGTAAACCCCCGCTCCTACTTATCTCATATTAACAATATTCTATTATATTATGAAGCACATTATTAAAGCTTAAATACCAAATATTGTTCTATAGTTTTGAGATGCAAATACGTGACGCACGTGGTAAATCTGCTTAGTTAACGCAGCCCCTGCGTGACGGACTTTCTAAATTGCAGACGTGTTCTCCAGAACTGATTATGGTCTGATGATTGGCCCGACAGTTCCCATCGTTGAACGATAGTGAGTGACCAGTTGAAAATGAGTTCCACATCCACGCACTCTTTTTTTTTAACATCCTTCAAACAGGTGTTGCGTAAATCAAGTACATTTCCCATATGGTGATATGTACAAGTAGTAGTAGAAGTAAAGTAAATTTATTTTCCTGTAAATTACATTACAATTATTTCAGAAATACATAATAATTTACAAAATGCTTAGTATATACCTTTAGCACGAATGACGTATGTTCACATTCTTCAATGTAAATATTTAAATAAGATTCTAAGAAAAAAGTCCGTCACGCAGGGGCTGCGTAAACTAAGCAGATTTCCCACGTGAAGTATTACATTAGAGAAATTTCACGAGAGCCAAACAGTTACGAAAACGACCGAACTAGCTTTTGGAGGGAAACTCACTTTCGTCCGTTGCCCGCCCACGTTTTATACAAATGCAGATTTCTCGGTTAATATTCAAGATAGAGAATAAATGTATATACCAATATTGTTAGTAAATTTAATTTGCAAGAAGATTGATTCTGTGCAAGTTTTCGATCCGACGTATAGTAACGGAGATATTTCGACTTTTCGAAAATCTTCCCCTCTAAACCCCTCCCCCTCCCTCGGCCCGATTTCAGCCGTTAACGAACTTGATCTTGCTTTTTACATAAAACGACAAAATATCGAGTTTGGTAACGATCAAACAAAAATTGCGAACGCTAGAGTGGTAACAGACAAATATATATATATATATATATATATATATATATATATATATATAAATATACATTTTTGAACTAACCTCATTTTCGTCATCTACTAGGTAGGATCGATGGACATTTGAAGAAAAATTTCGAAAATTCCGTCATGAGCACGACCTCAAAAGCTGATTTCCCTTAAGTTAAATCTGCTAAAACAATAGTAGGAGTAGAAGTGTTTCCGTTATATTAGATCATAAAACAACAACTGAAGCTATAAATTAAACTCAAAACAATAGAGCCTGCAATATCTTCCAGCGCAGATATTTATACAAGTTATTGTAATCTCGTCCGTTCAGAATGGCTATTACTTGACCTCTTTATAATTTGAGCAAATGCTGCAAGGGACTCCCGGCGAATGGAACAAACAGCGAGGAAGTGGTAGGTGTCTTCAGGTTCCTGGAGGTTACACAGTGAACAGTTTCCGGTGTCAACTCTGATCAAAGGGTTCTTGTTCAAGATGAGAGTTTCTGTCCTGACTCTGGCCATTACTCTGATGTAGTGGAGACTATTTACTTTAGTGTATTCTAATGCTTGGGTGAGAAATGAGAGATCTTTGTATAAATCATGGAATTGTGCATATACCAGATTTTGTTTAAATTTAATTATTTCTATTGACTGTAATTTCGCAAGTAATTGTTTTACAATTTTATTCTTTTCACTGATAGAAAAAACTGGAAATGGTTTACTGTTTGACACATTTTAGCAACATTATAGTACAAAAATATATTTTTTATTCTTTATAAATTTAAATGCTAGTTTCTTTGCTGTCATTTCTTCACTTTTGTTCAAGACATTAACTATGAATTTAAAGAGAAGTAAAGCGGTAAATATGAATAATGGTACTTCATCTGTCTCCAGTTATAGTGCACAATTAGATTCCTGAATAATCCTTTTAGTCCATATTCGATCACACAACCTTCTCCAAACGGACATTTACATACATATTTACTCTATCAAGATTACTTAACAAAGATATTAGGATTTTTTAGTTTTCAGCTTTCAGTAAACCCCCACTCATACTCATGCCACATTAACTATAAACTGTTATAATATATATTACTTTATTCTTAGCTTTAATTGTCAAATATCGTTTTCAAGAGACCATTATTATGCGATACACATGTAAATATGTAGTGGTGATGGTTTCATTAATTAATGTTTTGCAGTCTCGACTCGAAAATGTTTATCTAATTAATAAGTTACTTGTTACTTAACATTATGATTCAACACTAATGATTATATCCGTTAATGGCAGAAATCGAACCTGGAATAGCCATATTTTGAGAAAGGCCAAATAATATCTTGATAAAATATCATTGCCGTTCTTCGATTTGTTTGAAGTTCATTCCTCCCCGAACCGCCCCATCATAACAAATCATGGTCTTTAATATTTGGAACTTTTATGATAACGGAAATTCATTTTTCCCGATGATTGTACGCTAAGTGACATTTAATTCATTCTTGGTGGATATTTCTTTACTATTAAAATGATAGTCTAGGTGTTAAGATGATCTCTAAATAATTCATTATTTGTATTCAATCACGATTTTTATTTTGCTACTTTCAAAATACCATATATCGTCCTTGGATGTCTTTCCACCGTTCTTGAATACCATCATCTTCGATTTTTGGATATGAATTCCAAATATTGCAGTAAAATAAGAGTCTTGATCATTAGTTACGTAGTTCTATCATCGGTGAGGAAGACAATGTCATCCAAGTACATTAAACAAGGTATAAGAATATTATCTATTGTCATTCCAGCTCGGATGTATTCGGGTAGATCATTAATGTATAAAGTGAACAGGAGAGCAGTCATGTTATCACCTCAACCTTGATAACACATCTATGAAGTGGGATAGGTTACCATTTACCCATATTGCAGATTGAGTATTTTTAAGTAGTTATTTTTATAATATTTATAATTTTACTTGTTATGACAAAGACTGATAACTTATAAAGATGAGATCGTCTTTTAGGAGAGCCAAACGCTTCTTCGACGTCAACATTCTATTTTTATATTTATTTATACAGGAGCACCCGCATCTTGGCGATTTGGCTCAAAGTTTCACAATGTAAAATGAAAACAAAATTATAGAAAAATAACAAAATCTGAAAAAACAAATAAAAAACTAAATACAAAAAATAATCATTAAATACTAGTAATAAAGACAATTAATAAACATAAGACGTAAACAAACATAAATAAACATTAGATAAAAAAACATAAATAAACATTAGACTAGTAATAAAGGCAACAATTTAAAATGGTTTTAATAAAAAAAATTATGTTACTCCTATATACTAGTACACTTATATTATAATTATTATTATTTTATTTATTTATATATTTAGTTTTGTACCCCACAGCGATGGTGATTGGCTTTACTAGGATAATATATTTACTGCTTCATGTGCTTACCTTTTTTTGTACTTTTTATTATGGAAAATATTTCTCTAATATCTGATTCTTTCTCATATCCGTGCTTTGTCTAAAGAATATAATAAAAGTTAACCCTTTTAAATCTTTTTAGGTATCCTGTAGACCTATTCTATTTTGTATTATATGTTTTTGTAAATGTTGATGTGTTTTAGATATGTTAGTATTTGTGGAATATATTGGCTGCTGTCAGTTAATAGTTCTGTCATATCGTAGGGTATGTGAAGGTTTTCTCGTTGGATGTCCTTGTCATTAAGTGTCTATGTGAAATAGACATCAACAACCTGGTTAATTATTTTTTTTTTAACGTCAACAAAAAAAGCTTAAAAATAAAAACGTTTTTATTTTTGTTTGTTAGCTTAAGTTTCACAATGTTCTTTAAATTAAAAATATTGTCAAATGTAACCTTTCCTGAAGCCTTCCTGAAATTCGGTTGACATGTTATTCTCAAATGCCTATAGCTTCAATCTTTTCATGATAATGTCTGAAAATAACTTCGCTGATCTATAAATGAGATTCCACGATAGTTGTCGGCCTAATCTCTACTTCCTTTCTTGTGAGAAGGGAGAGGCACATCTTCAGTCTGGAAGATAATATGGAACAGACTGACTAGGTACTGCAGAAAGTACTCGTATGGTATCCTGTCAAATCCTGGGGCTTTATTGTCCTTGATTGTTCTTAAGAATTCCTTCAGCTCCTCCAAGTCCATATCTCTATCCAGACATACCTCTTGTACTAATGGCTTTGCATATGAAACGTGCACCCCTTCCATTCCCAGCATTTATTGCAAGTACTCCAGCCAATCACTTTTCTCAATATTACTAGCTGAGTTTGTTTGATTTAATCTGCGGGGAAATTATTGAGGCAATTTCCTGACCAACGTTTGATTGAGGCAGGAACTGACCAAAGTTCCTTTTGATCCTTTGCTGATTTAAGGTTTTCGTGCAACGGAGAGTTATAGTTCTCTATGTGCTGGTATGAATCACTACTAATCTCAACTTATCATATATTCTCTATTTCTAAAAATCTCCTGGCCGAAAAATACATTAACGAACTTGATCTTTATTTTTTAAATAAAAAATTTAACTATCGAGTTCAGTAACGATCAAAGCAAAATTGCGACTTCAACAGACAAATGCACACACACACATATATATGTATATATATATATATATATATATATATATGGTGTTGTTGTTTTTTGGAGTTTTTTTCAGTGTTAATGAAAAAATCTTAGTTCATTCCAATGTTTCGAGAATATTTATTTTCCCTTCTTCAGGCCTAAAAAGTACAGGTACTACTTTACATGTAAATTGCACATTGTTATTAGAGTGTGACAGATAGTGTTTGGGTTAATTCTACTTACCAATAAAGATACTTAAAAACTATTGTACATGACTGTTGTGCCTCTGTTTGTTTACATTAGGAGTACTAAGTATAACCAACACTGACCAAAACTCCAAAAAACCCCGCTTAAACTAGCGTCACTTATTGAATAATGTATTTTTGCCTTGTTTATGATGAAATATGTTCTATAGATGATATATGCTCATAAGGAGCTCAAACTCGGAAACCCTATTTCAAGGGCATAAAATTGCTTTCAATGGGAGAAAAAAAATATGGCCTATTTTACCTCTATCAAAATAACTAATCCCCTGAACACTATAACGTTGGGTAACATCCATGCTGCATGCGATTGATGCACGGAAAGCTAAAAGAGCGTGTCAGGTCTAGCCTAATGTACGTTTTACTCAACATATAAAAGTGAAAAAAGAAAAAGTACATAAAGTTTTCCCGTGGCTTTAAAAGCCTCCACATGGAAGGTGACATTAAGTGGATGATGGTCTTAGAAACACGCCCAAAGTACTCAAGTACCAGAACTTAAGAGAACCAACGTCTCCTTGCACTGTTGGCCTGGTTCTCAGATACGTATACTCAAACAAATGGGTAGTAATATTTTTCTTGAACTGTTCATTAGCTTCCTTATTTAACATACGAAAAAAAAAATACATAAAGTTAATATGACCACCATAAATATGTAAAGAACATAATCCATTATATAACAATACTCTTCAGCTGTTCATTACATCTTGTATTTTCAATCCTATCGTAGGGTTGGATAACACAGGCCAACAAAAAAAACCTTTTTGAAAACTTTTTTAATTTTAATAGCTGATCTTGATAGATTTTTTATTTGATTTTTACTGTGCTGAATCCAAATCTGCTCGTAGTTTTTATGTATCACCCTTAGTTTCCAAGCAAAATGTATTTTATTATATAGTCTAATACCCATTTACAGTATATAGGGAAATCAATGAAACACTGTAGAATCGTAAAAATGGTTTGTATTTACAGTAAAATACTTGGAATAGTAATTTTATGTGATGATACAAGGTTCACTTGTCAACTGGAATTGCTTTATATTTTCTTTCCCTTTTTTCCTTGAAGCTTCTTGTGTAGCTTTTCCTGCGATGAATAGCTTGCTGAACTTCCCGGTGAAGTGACCAACAGTAATCCCCCATCATGTTGGTATTCCAGCGGCCCTGGTAACGTTTTTCCATCACTTTAACGTCCTGGTGAAAACACTCACCTTGCTCCTCACTAACATCTCCTAAATTTTCCGGGAAGTAATCGAGGTGGCTGCTCAAGAAGTGAACTTTCAGGCTCATCAAACATCCTAACTGTTCAAATTTTTTTAACATGTTAGCAACAATAGCCTTATATTCTGGGTCTTTTTTATTTCCCAAAAACTTGGTTACAACTTGCTTGAATGAAACCCATGCTTCTTTTTCATTTGAGGTCATTGTGGATTCAAAGTTAACGTCAAACATCATTTTTCTAATATCAGGCCCGGTAAAGACGCCTTCTTTCAGTTTAGCTTCTGAAAGGTGTGGAAACTTCTGACAGAGATATTTGAAACAAAGCCCATCTTTAGGCAAAGCCTTTACAAACTGTTTCATGAGACCTAACTTAATATGTAGTGGTGGTAGGAGCACGTTTTTTGGATCTACAAGGTTTTTGCGTAAAATGTTCTTCTCGCCAGGCTTTAAAGACTCCCTAGCAGGCCAGTTCTTTCTGCACCAATGTTGATTCCGAGCTCTACTGTCCCATTCACACAAGAAACATGGAAATTTGGTAAAACCCCCTTGCTGACCAAGGAGCATGCACGTAACTTTCAAATCACCACATATCATCCAACCGTGTGCAGAATAACCTATTTTATTTAACACTATTTCTAGATTTTCGTAACTCTCTTTCATATGTACAGAATGACCGACAGGTACAGAGGCATACATGTTACCGTTGTGTAGTAAAACTGCCTTCAAACTATTTTTGGATGAATTAATAAACAACCTCCAATCTTCTGTTTTGTATTCAATTCCAAACTCATTCATTAAACCATGAATGTCTGAGCAGTACACCAAATCACCCTCTTGTTCAAAATACTTCGAAAATTGTTGTTCTCTCTTCCTATACACATGAAAGCTGGTTCCAGCCGCCAGCAAGTTCTTTTCTTTTAGCCTAGAGCCAAGCAGTTCAGCTTTTTCTTTTGTTAAGCCCAGATCCCTAACTAAGTCATTAAGCTCGACCTGAGTGAACAATTTAGGCTCTACATTTTCTGTAACACATTGGAATTCTTCATCGTGTTCATCTAACTCCGACTGTACATCAGAAAATACTTCTGTTTCAATAGAATTTAAGTCCTCTGGTGGTTCCGGGATTGGCAAATCTACACCGTGCCCTACTGGTCGGATGGCGGACGGAAGGTTAGGGTAGCTTATTACCTTCTTGTTCTTAGAGTTATGACCAGTAATATCTACACTGCAAAAGTAACAGTCATCGGAATGATTTTTTGGTTCCCTCCATATCATGGGAACAGCAAATTTAAAGTGTTTTTTCTCTTTTTTTGACCATTTCCTGAGGTCTTCAACACATACATAACATACCTTATGCGGTGCCCAAGGTTTATCCTGGTCTCCAAGTTTGGTTCCAAAGTATGCTAGATAAACCTTTTTCACAAAGTCTGTAATGTTTCTTTGGTGCTTTTTAATAACAAATTCACCACAAATATAACAAAAACTGTCAGCAGAGTTTTTACAGCCGCGATGAGACATTGCACTGAGCACATGTACAGGAAACGTAAAAGTGAGGTTATGTTGAAAATAAACAAAACATCAGCTGTTTAGCATGTGTTTCAGCAGTGCTGCCAACATCATCTTTGTTCATTAGACCTATTTTTTCATGTTATCTTAACTATGAAAAAGCTGTTAAATTCTAAAAATGTTTCTTTATTTCATGAATTTAACTATAAAATGTGAATAAATGGTGGGTGATACAACTTTTTAAGCATCATATTTGGATTCAGCAACCTAAACAGCATAAGAATAAGGTATTTTCATTAAAAAAGTTTTTTCATCGTTGGCCTGTGTAATTTTTGAAGCTAGTGTGTCTTTCTATGTATGTGTTTGTTTTTATAGACGTTTTTAAATTAAATAGACTATTGAATCCCTTATATCAGAGTATTTATAGAGATATGCAAGAATTACAACGAGTAGGGTTACAATTATTTCTTGTAAATATTTTTAAACTACTTTATTTTGTTGACCCTTGAAACAAATAAGTGTCAGTTTTTAGCGGGTATAACGAAAGGATAACGGTAGACGCATCATTTTAATTTAAAAAAAAAAAACTTTCGTTAGCATAATAACTTTTCTTCCAACGCCAATTCCAAAGATTATTTCTATTTATTTATTTATTAACTTCCAATTTTTGCTACTAAAGCTACTCGGGACGGGTTATCTACTGGTTACCACCCTTTTCTAGGCAGGGTGGGACTAAGGATTTTAATTAATGACTTCCGTCACTAAATAAATTTTAATTTGCTCAGGTGGGAATCGAACACGCCTCGAAGATGATTTCTCTTTTTATTTCCTGTTTAATGAAACCTTTTTGCTTTCAATCAATAAACACGAGAAATAATTTACTTTTTTTCACTATTAAATATTTCATTTACAAATATTTTTAAACGCTACAAAATGGTAGTTACTCACTATCGAGTTCGTTAAATGTAGCTTTTATGAGATATTATAGTAGATAAAAAAGTTTTCAAGGTAGAAAAATGTACTCTCAAGGCTACTGTATTTTTTTTAATTAAGAAGGGTGGGGGTGGAGACATCGTAACACGTTGTTTTGGCAAATGTTTGTTGAGTAATTTCAAATATAATGAAACAGAGTTCAGGATCTCTATAAACTAAACATATCTTCCACATGCAGTAGTAACTCGCAGATTGCCTCATATAATATTAAAATCTAAAATAAAAAAAATAAAATAATAAAAAAATAAAAATAAAAAAAAAATAAATAAAAAAAAACAGCTTGAAATTATATCACATAATATCCGTAAGTAAACACGTTTCGGGCCTTTTTGTGCAGTTGAAGAAGAGGATTTTTTTTTCATTAGGCACCATGTCAAGATTATACAAGGAGCAGTTTTTTACAAACACAGCAACTTTAATTAAAACGTTTTACGGTCGTCAGAAAATGAGCTGAAATAATAGTACTTAATGTTTGAGGATAGAAATTGACTGTACGTATTTGAACTTATATGGCTTTTATATTAACGTGTGTATATTTTATATATATATATATATATATATATATATATATATATATACATATATATAGATATATATATATATATATATAAAGGATCAAGTGATTATTTTTCAGGAATCCTCAAGAATGTCACTAGTTTTATAACCTATAAGATTTTCGACAAAATTGAAAATGGCGTCATCCCAACGAAAATCAACTCGATGATCAGCCAGTAATGACAGCTTCTTCAAATAGATTTGACTGTAGTTAACTAATTACTTTCAATTACTACTTCTGTCACTCCAATTATTTTACAGCATTCATTTATAAATTCGCTTAATTCAATGTTTTTTTTTTCAGGTATGGAACTCTCTAGCAATGGCTATTAAGTTTGTAGTGGTATGAAGAATCGATCGGAAGTAAGCCCTTATTATTTAATTATTTCCAACATTAGCATAAAATTTAATAAAATTACTTTTTCTATATTTGGAAATTATTTAGTGACGAAATTCATTAAATATCATCCTAAGTCTCACCCTGGAAAGGGTGGTAACCAGTAGATAACCCATCCCAATTATTTATTTATTAACGTCCACTTTTTGCAACTTAGGCTAATCGGGACGGGTTATCTACAGGTTACCACTCTTTTCTAGCCAGGGTGGGATTTTAGGACGTTATTTAATGAATTTCGTCACTAAATAATTTCCTTTGCCCAGGCGAAATCGAACTCGCCACTCTAGGTTTACCATGTGAGATAAAGCCGTCCCAATTAGCCTTAGTTGCAAATAGTGGACGTTAATAAATGATAATATTAATTTCTGTGACAGTTTCATAGATCGTAGTAGTACATGCGTGCTTTAAATGAAAGGAATTAAAATAAATTAAAAAAAAATGAAAAATAAAAGAAGATAATAGTATCTTGTAGGGACACTACAAAAGGTTGGCAAACGTGTTTATATATTTTTCAATATAATATCCTCTTTATCGAGGTGGTTAGCCTTTCAGTTATTTACCTTTAATGAGGTATTTATCTTTGAAGTACAGCAAAAAAACAAATTTTGATATTACCGCCATTAGTTTTCAGGAAGTCAAGGGAAACCCCCAGTTACCGGGCCCCACCGAAAATATTGCAATAAACAGAATTCTGAATTTCAGATTCTATCACAATTCCTATGTGAAAATTCAAACTCAATGAGATTTTGTCGTTATTTACGGGAAGTTATTATGACCTCAAGGAAATTAATGTACCATACTTTTCTTGAGTCAACCCCCTTTCCCTGGCTGACAATCCATCTAGAGGTTACCTACTAACGTTCACTTTTATAGAAAGGTTGATACTGTGGATTTTAGCAGATTTCCCTTAAGGGAATGACGCGATTTTCGAAAAATTTCTTCAAATGTCCATCGATCCTACCAAGGAGATGACGAAAATGAGGTCCGTTCAAAATTATATATATATATATATATATATATATATATATATATATATATATATATATATATATGTTAACGCGCTAGTGGTAGATCAAGTTCGTTAATGGCTGAAATCGGGCCAGTGGGAGGGGGGGGGGGTTTAGGGGGGGATTTTCGAAAATTTGAAATATCTCCGTTACCATACGTCGGATCAAAACATTGTATATAACCAATGTTATTGTAAGTTAAATTTACTATAAATATTGTTCTATACATTTATTCTCTATCTTGAATACTAACCGAGATATTTGCATTTTTATTAATCGTGGGCCGATAACGGATGACTGAATTTCCTGCCAAAAGCTAGTTCGGCCATTTCCCGTAACTGTTGGGCTCTCGTATGGAGATTTCTCTATTTTATAACTTCACTTGGGAAATCCGCTTAGTTTACGCTGCCCCTGCGTGACGGACTTTTATTTAGTGAGTTAGTCACTGGTTAGTCTATTGCAGATAAGACTCGGTTGACAGGAAGCGCTTTGAAAGGGTGGAATCCGGATTATTTTGAGCGGAAAGCAATAAACCCAGCATTGGCTCAAGATTGAAAAGAAGTAGTTATGCTTTTGAATGTTTGGTCCACCTATTGGAGAAATGTTATTGGAATGGTACTATAGTCGGTGTTGGACGGTCTCCGTCGGTGACCTCTGGGTCGATAGGAATTTATCGACTAGTCCAAGCTTTCCACAGTAATCGCTGGATATTGGATTTTTCCGCTGTTTCCTACTCGACCCCCCTCCCACATACTCCACCGTCAGTTAAGGAGAGCATTTCTTTCCGGATCACTGCTTCCTTGGACAATTTCTCTCTGAACCTCAAAATTCGTTCGCGGTCTCTGTAACATAATATATTTTTACCCCTATGGCAGTTCAATGCGCTTAGATCAAGCCCAGTTTGGTTTCGTGTTCGCTAAGGGCCAGTTTTGTAAAAACGAATATTCTTTTTGTATTTTTTGTTTAATCACTCGAGGATTAAAAGCCCAATTGAAGTTGATCTTCCTGACTAAAGATAGCACTTCCCTTCAAGTCCTATATAATGACGAAATCACAAGATAGCTGTCCATTTTCCCTCTCCCCAGCAATATTATAGTCTAGTTCCGGTATTCATATTCCTAATAATATTCTAATCATTATTAGCATTCACATAAAAGAGAAGTTGGTCTTTGTAACTAAATATAGGACACTTCAAGTCCTATATAATGACGAAATCACAGGATAGCTGTCTGTTTTTCACTGATTTATCTTACCCTCTCACCCCAGCAATATTATAGTCTAGCTTCGGTATTCATGTTCTTAATAATATTCTAGTTATTATTAGCATTCCCATAAAAAAGAAGTTGGTCATTCTGACTAAATATAGACCCTTCAAGTCCTTTATAATGACGAAATCACAGGATAGCTGTCCGTTTTTCACTGATTTATGTTACCCTCTCACCCCTGCAATATTATAGTCTAGCTCCGGTATTCATGTTGTTAATAATATTCTAGTTATTATTAGCATTCCCATAAAAAAGAAGTTGGTCATTCTGACTAAATATAGACCCTTCAAGTCCTTTATAATGACGAAATCACAGGATAGGTGTCCGTTTTTCACTGATTTATGTTCCCCTCTCACCCCTGCAATATTATAGTCTAGCTCCGGTATTCATGTTCTTAATAATATTCTAGTTATTATTAGCATTCCCATAAAAAAGAAGTTGGTCATTCTGACTAAATATAGACCCTTCAAGTCCTTTATAATGACGAAATCACAGGATAGGTGTCCGTTTTTCACTGATTTATGTTACCATCTCACCCCTGCAATATTATAGCCTAGCTCCGGTATTCATGTTGTTAATAATATTCTAGTTATTATTAGCATTCCCATAAAAAATAAGTTGGTCATTCTGACTAAATATAGACCCTTCAAGTCCTTTATAATGACGAAATCACAGGATAGGTGTCCGTTTTTCACTGATTTATGTTACCCTCTCACCCCTGCAATATTATAGTCTAGCTCCGGTATTCATGTTGTTAATAATATTCTAGTTATTATTAGCATTCCCATAAAAAATAAGTTGGTCATTCTGACTAAATATAGACCCTTCAAGTCCTTTATAATGACGAAATCACAGGATAGCTGTCCGTTTTTCACTGATTTATCTTACCATCTCACACCAGCAATATTATAGTCTAGCTTCGGTATTCATGTTCTTAATAATATTCTAGTTATTATTAGCATTCCCATAAAAAAGAAGTTGGTCATTCTGACTAAATATAGACCCTTCAAGTCCTTTATAATGACGAAATCACAGGATAGCTGTCCGTTTTTCACTGATTTATGTTACCATCTCACCCCTGCAATATTATAGTCTAGCTTCGGTATTCATGTTCTTAATAATATTCTAGTTATTATTAGCATTAGCATAAAAAAGAAGTTGGTCATTCTGACTAAATATAGACCCTTCAAGTCCTTTATAATGACGAAATCACAGGATAGCTGTCCGTTTTTCACTGATTTATCTTACCATCTCACACCAGCAATATTATAGTCTAGCTTCGGTATTCATGTTCTTAATAATATTCTAGTTATTATTAGCATTCCCATAAAAAAGAAGTTGGTCATTCTGACTAAATATAGACCCTTCAAGTCCTTTATAATGACGAAATCACAGGATAGCTGTCCGTTTTTCACTGATTTATGTTCCCCTCTCACCCCTGCAATATTATAGTCTAGCTCCGGTATTCATGTTCTTAATAATATTCTAGTTATTATTAGCATTCCCATAAAAAAGAAGTTGGTCATTCTGACTAAATATAGACCCTTCAAGTCCTTTATAATGACGAAATCACAGGATAGGTGTCCGTTTTTCACTGATTTATGTTACCCTCTCACCCCTGCAATATTATAGTCTAGCTCCGGTATTCATGTTGTTAATAATATTCTAGTTATTATTAGCATTCCCATAAAAAATAAGTTGGTCATTCTGACTAAATATAGACCCTTCAAGTCCTTTATAATGACGAAATCACAGGATAGCTGTCCGTTTTTCACTGATTTATCTTACCATCTCACACCAGCAATATTATAGTCTAGCTTCGGTATTCATGTTCTTAATAATATTCTAGTTATTATTAGCATTCCCATAAAAAAGAAGTTGGTCATTCTGACTAAATATAGACCCTTCAAGTCCTTTATAATGACGAAATCACAGGATAGCTGTCCGTTTTTCACTGATTTATGTTACCATCTCACCCCTGCAATATTATAGTCTAGCTTCGGTATTCATGTTCTTAATAATATTCTAGTTATTATTAGCATTCCCATAAAAAAGAAGTTGGTCATTCTGACTAAATATAGACCCTTCAAGTCCTTTATAATGACGAAATCACAGGATAGCTGTCCGTTTTTCACTGATTTATCTTACCATCTCACACCAGCAATATTATAGTCTAGCTTCGGTATTCATGTTCTTAATAATATTCTAGTTATTATTAGCATTCCCATAAAAAAGAAGTTGGTCATTCTGACTAAATATAGACCCTTCAAGTCCTTTATAATGACGAAATCACAGGATAGCTGTCCGTTTTTCACTGATTTATCTTACCATCTCACACCAGCAATATTATAGTCTAGCTTCGGTATTCATGTTCTTAATAATATTCTAGTTATTATTAGCATTCCCATAAAAAAGAAGTTGGTCATTCTGACTAAATATAGACCCTTCAAGTCCTTTATAATGACGAAATCACAGGATAGGTGTCCGTTTTTCACTGATTTATGTTACCATCTCACCCCTGCAATATTATAGTCTAGCTTCGGTATTCATGTTCTTAATAATATTCTAGTTATTATTAGCATTCCCATAAAAAAGAAGTTGGTCATTCTGACTAAATATAGACCCTTCAAGTCCTTTATAATGACGAAATCACAGGATAGCTGTCCGTTTTTCACTGATTTATCTTACCATCTCACACCAGCAATATTATAGTCTAGCTTCGGTATTCATGTTCTTAATAATATTCTAGTTATTATTAGCATTAGCATAAAAAAGAAGTTGGTCATTCTGACTAAATATAGACCCTTCAAGTCCTTTATAATGACGAAATCACAGGATAGCTGTCCGTTTTTCACTGATTTATGTTCCCCTCTCACCCCTGCAATATTATAGTCTAGCTTCGGTTTTCATGTTCTTAATAATATTCTAGTTATTATTAGCATTAGCATAAAAAAAAAAAAATGTTGGTCATTCTGCTTAAATATAGGACCCTTCAAGTCCTTTATAATGACGAAATCACAGGATAGCTGTCGGTTTTTCACTGATTTATGTTCCCCTCTCACCCCTGCAATATTATTGTATAGCAACGATATTCATGTTGTGCAGAGGCATCAATTCACCACCACCTTAACTACATAATATAGACCAATGAAAAGCGAGCTTATTGACTGCATCAACAGCAGAGTAATTATCAGCAATTCCATCAGATTTACTTCCCAACATTGTTGGGTAATAATGTACGTTAGGATGGGAATTGTTATTCTGGGCGTAATTTCTGTTTAACAAGGTTTTGTATTATCCAGCCAACTTAATAATTTCACTGTAAAATGTGAGAAGTATGTATTTTTTTATTTTCTTTCTCTCTCTCTCTCTCTCTCTCTCTCTCTCTATATATATATATATATATATATATATATATATATATATATATATATATATATATATGAATTAAGTTTGTATGTACTTTCATTATTCAGACTCAGGGTTATGCAGAACTCATTGTGTTTCATTCGACTTCTGATTTGTGGTTCTACAAAAAACACCTTCTTTTATTATACCTGATTTCTCTTAACGATTTCCTCAAATATCCATCGATTCTACATAGTGAGCTTTTACGTTTTGGGATAAATGCAAAACGTGACGCACGTGGGAAATCTGCTTAGATAACGCAGTCCCTACTTGTCGGACATTTCGATTGTGAGAGAAATGAAACTTTTTGCAAAGATTGGCCTCTTTGTTAAGGGCTTTCACATACTGCTTCATCAGACCCAACTTTATGTGAAGAGGTGGTAATTGTATATTATTACAATCCACTAAGCTTTGCTGAACAACATTTTTAAATCCTGGTGTTAAGGTAGTTCGAGCAGGCCGCTTTTTCCAAGACCAATGCTCATCTCCTGCGAGGCTACCCCATTCACACGAATAACATGGGTTGCTCTTCTAACAAAATATGGATCAATTTAAGATGTCCACAGACCACCCACTGATGTCTGTTGTATTGTATTTTATCCATGAGAAGCTTCATGTTACCATAATTCTCTTTTAAGTGGACTGAATGAGCTATTCGAAGCCAACTGGTTGCCATTGTTGAGTAACAAAGCTTTCATATTTATCCTACTACAGTCAACAAATATCCTCCGATCGCTTGGTCCGTACGTGGCAGCACCTACCTTCTTTATCAGGTCGGAATGTTGTTGCAATAAACCAGTCTCTCTTTATTAATAAAGTAATGCACAAGATCTTTTTCTCTTAATTTGTATGTTGCTGGATGTGGGAGTGCAGATCTGGGAAACATAAATAAATTGGTGGGAAGACTTCGTGTTATTGAGACCTGTTTCCCACATCTTTTTCTCTATTTCGGTAGAAACTCCGTCAGGAAGAAGATTTTGTATTTTTTATCTGGAACGTAAAAGTTCAGCTGCTTTATTGGAGAGGTTCAAATCTCTAATTGTCACTCAAAATGGATTGTGTGGAGAGTAGTGATACAATAGATTTTTCTGAAATAAGTTCATTGTCGGATGTTCCCAATGTTTCACTATTTAAAGGATCAGAAACTTCAATATTCTTTTTCGAAGGTGTGGGAACTGGAGTATCTGGGTCATGAGGCACTGGTTTAGTAGCAGATTAAATGCTGGGGTGTGTTAAGTCTTTTGTGTTCTTTGCATTGTAACCTTTGAGCTTCCAAGTACAAAAGTAGCAGGCACTGTTTTGGTTTTCCGTGTTCACTCCAAACCATCGATATATGCCAAAGCGAAGCACTTTTTCTTCTTTTTTATCCAATTTCTCAAATCTTCAACACTAATGGTGCACACTGTATGAGACACCTATTTTTATTCCAAAATAAGCTTTACAAGCCTCAGCGACAAATGAGGTTGTTTTGTCTGCTTTTTTCTCAACAAAACTACCACAAATGTAACAAAACACATTTGGATTGTTCAAACACTCTCGCCTTTGCATACTCACAGAATTGCAAAACAGAAACCGTCTTCGTTTGGAAATCTGGCTGGTCACTTAGTTCTTTCAGCTGAATTCATATCGCAGAGAACTTAAGTGCTGCCAATTGTTAAAGAGTTCAACAACATTCTGCAGTGCACCATAGGTTTTTTGTTTTTGATTCAACAAACATTCCTGTTACAAAACATTATTTTAAAACTAAAAGTGTGCAATAGCGCTACTAAGACAGAAAAATTAAGACTAAAACTAAAAAATAATGGCGTATGATTCAAGTAAAGGGGTATAATATTTGACATAAGACATACTTCAAAATGATCCAAAACTCAAAATAGGAAAATCACTGCAGGCCTATTTTATTGATCTTATTAATTTGAAAAATCTTCTTCCATTAATTTATAATAGTAATTAAAGTAATGAGTCATTAGTATAAATAATAATATCCTTTTTCCTTTTAGATTTTCTATTTTTAAATAAAATTTGGTTATATCAACATTAAGGTGAATCTAAAAGGTTGCCATTTAGGGAGATAAACGCATGGAATAAGGAAAATAATTATGAGCCTAATCTGAAAGCACTTAAGGGAATTACCTTCCACTTCTCCGAGTTTTCGTCTACTCAGGTATTTTGATGGTCCTTGTAGAACCGGTCGTTCCGATGAAAGACCTCCTTTCGTTATATATTTTATTATACCATTATAAGCATGGTCTTAGGGAAAATATAATAAAGGAGAACAGTGAAAAAACTATGAAAAGATACTGTATACTTCCTTTTTGGATCATGTGTTTATTTTTTTTTTCAGTGAAGTATCCTTGAAATGTAGTATTATATTTTTATAATTTGCTCTACTTGTTGTATATCCCTTCATTCAACACTACGTAAGATGAAGTGGGTCATTTACAATAATTATTTTTTTATAAATACAAATTAATTGTTCCATATACAAATGTCATATAAATATAAAATCCATTTAACAGTTAAGAAAATATAATTAAATAAAATAAACAAGATATAATTTAATTAATATAGTATAGTCATGAAATTTACAATATAAAATATTTACAATAATAGAAAAAATAATCGATAATAAAACTTAATAATTAAAAAACTAATCAATAATAAAGAAAAGAAAATATAAAGGGAATGCATGGTGTTTTCTGGAGTTTTAAAATTAATTAAAGTAAGATTACATGCGCTTTATTCATTCTTTTTATTGTGTACAAAATTTAGCTCGTTTAGTTTATGTCACCTATAAATGGCATAATATTATTATTAGTAAAACCAAAAAGTGGATATTATTTTGCAACTGGCCAATTATGTCCGCTAAAAATTTTGCCTATTATACGTTTGTCTTGGTCTTTCCGAAAGTTTGCAGTCAAACATTATATGGTCGTATGTCTGTTCTGTTCGTCCGTCACATAAGTACTGGCGGCCGTTTTCAATAAATGTAAACCTATAGCTTCAAGGCTGGATGGGCAGTCTGTCGATGCCCAGTCAGAATTTGAGTTGTTATTTTATTAACCACTTTTAACAGTTGTGTCCCTTTATTTGTGTTAGTCCGTCTGTCATTCCATTGAGTAAATGCCTCTAGTCTTAGTATACTTTAAATCTTGGATTAAGGTATTTTAGCAGATTTTCCTTAAGGGAAATCAGCTATTGAGGTTGTAATCATGACGGAATTTTCGAAATTGTTGTTCAAATGTCCATCGATCCTACCTAGTAAATGACGAAAATTAGGTCTGTTCAAAACTGTATATATATATATAAATATATTCGTCTATTACCGCACTCGTGGTTGCAATTTTTTTTATCGTTACCAAACTCGATATTTAGTCGATAGTTAGTAGGTTTATGTAAAATAACTAACTCGATAGTTAGTAGGTTTATGTAAAAAGAAAGATCAAGTTCGTTAACGGCTGAAATCGGACCAGTGGGAGAAGGAGGGTTTAGAGGAGAGGATTTTCGAAAATTCTAAATATCTCCATTACTATACGTCGGATCGAAAAATTATACAGAATCAATCTTATTGCAAATGAAATGTACTATAAATATTGTTATATACATTTATTCTCTGTCTTGAATATTAGCCGAGATGTTTGCATTTTTAATAAATCTGGGCGGCTACCGGATGAGAGTGACTTTCCCGCCAAAAGGTAGTTCGCCTGTTTCCTTGACTGCTCGGCTCTCATGAAATTTCTCTATTGTAAAACTTTGTGTGGGAAATCAACTTATTTACGCAGCCCCTGCGTGACGGACTTTTTCGGTAAGTAATCGTTAAAGAGTAGCCCGTTAATTTTGTCTTAGCCATTCTGTCAGCTTGCTCATTTCCAATATTACCATTGTATGCTTTTATCCATTGTATACATACATCCACATTTTTCTGTTTGCAGGCTGTTAATTATTTTCTAATTTCTTCCGTCAAGCCGTTATAAATTTGGTTGTAAAATTTTAGAATAGTCACTCTGCTGTATGTGTAAAAAGTGTATGCATGCCCGTTAGTTTTTTTTTTTTGTCCCATGAACTCAACTGCTTTTACCACAGCTAATTTCTCAGCTGCATTATTGTAATAGCTAGAGCCCAGTCTATATTGCTTACAGGAAACATAATTTTCGACATTGTAAATTATTGTACAAATTTAGAGCCAAACACCCACAACAAATCGTATTTAGGTACATGAGTGAAAGGATCATGTGTTTCATGTCATATTTGGGTCATTTTCTACGAGAAAGACCTCAGTATATGAGGTTTTATATGCAGAATGTAACGTACTCATCGTACGGTCCTTTGTAGCATTAGAGAATCCGAAATAAAAAGTATCCACTAGCATCAAGGACTTGTAACACTTCGGGAGTCAGTCAATGCCGAACATGTTTTCCTGGGATTCTTGATACCTTACAATTTAAGAACAGACGTCAACCTTACGGGACTACACAGACCGACTTCTTCCTAAACTTTAGCGCTGAAAAAAACACGTTCTGCACCGAAATAGTATAATAATTATATATTTTTCAAATTTTATGTCAAGGGCCTCAATAAATAACATTTTTTTTTTCGGTGCAAACTTTATTGCAACTGCCCAACATGTTTCGTGGCTTATTTGTCACCTCTTCAAGGGCTATCCCTTTTAAAAGAAAAATTATTAATAACATTAATTTAATAATTCTCTTGCTATATATTGTATTAGTCTTAAGTTAAGACTATAGTTTTAAGACTATAACATTTCATCTTAAATTAATCGATTTTAAATTATTACGCGAAATTATCTCGTTCAAGATTAACTTGTAAATAATCGATTTTTAGTCAGCTGACTTAACCTACCTCGGGAACCTCTCAGTATCATATGCATCTTCTGTGTGAGGACAGTCGCAACGTAATGTAAAGGGTAAACGAGCACTTCAGAAAAGTAAGTAGCAATTTATAATTAGATTTAATAAATATATCATAGATGTAGGCACCTACTAATTACTAAAACATATACCAAAATAATTATTAAGGGATGTTTTAAATTATTTTATTGGAGACCCTTGCCATAAACTTTGAAGAATATATAAATAATATTGGGTCCAGAATAAGAAAAGGTATACTAATTGTAAGATTATAAGAATATACCCGCATTATTAATAAGCCACTAGCTAAGGTACCCGTCTTCGCCTGGGTAATCATTTAAGGCTGAGTGATGATGGTATTTTTTTTTGCGGGGGTGGGGGCTTTACTTTGTACAATATTTTTACATTTTCCAGACTCAAGGTTTTACACCCGAATACCCGGCGTGTTGGGGATATGTTAATAATAAAAGTATTTCTTATGTTTTTAATTCTACAAAATGCACAATATTTTTATCTTACCCGTTTCCTGTGCATGTACCTTTTTTTATATGATAGACTATCATAATATCATTGTCAGAAATACGGAGTTCTTTTATTTCGATTTAGTCTTTTGAGTCCCATAAAATTGTTGACCCCTTCTATAGTTTTTCGTGTAGACCTTATTTATACTTCCGTTATACGGAAAAAGTACATATATCAAAAGTAACTTTAAATAACAAAATAAACAACTTTTGTTACGTGTATAATGGCCGAAAAACCAATAGGAAACGAAATATCGCTATTTTTAATTTCAGATCGTCCTTACAACCCCCTCTCCTGTTCGTACCTCAAAATTTTAATATAACTTATAATGAGGGAGGTGTTAATACCAAATCAAATACGGAGTTTCATTTAATTTGGTTGAGTCTTATGTGCCATATAAAATTGTTGACTCCCACTATTGTTTTTAGCGTATAACTCATTTATACGGTATACGACAAAAGTGTAGCAACAAGGGTTACTCTAAATAACAAAATAAACAACTTTTGTTATGAGCATATTTCCCGAAAAACCAATAGCAGACGAAATATCGCTATTTTTAATTCCAGGACTCCCTTATAACCCCCACTCCTGTTCGTCTCAGAGAATACTAATATAGCCAGAAACCTAGCCTGAGTTAGTAGTAATATACATACCAAGTTTCATAAAACTCGGTTCAGCCGTTCACGTGTCTAAAAAGGACATACATACAAACATTCATTTTAGCATTTTAGCAGATTTCCCTTAAGGGAAATCAGCTATTGAGGTTGTACTCATGACGGAATTTTCGACGTTTTTCTTCAAATGCCCATCGATCCTACCTAGTAGAAGACGAAAATGAGGTCCGTTCAAAACTATATATATATATATATATATATATATATATTTGTCTGTTACCACTCTAGCGGTCGCAATTTTTGTTGATCGTTACCAAACTCAATATTTAGTCGTTTTATGTAAAAAGAAAGATCAAGTTCTTTAATGGCTGAAATCGGACCAGTGGGAGGGGGGGTTTAGAGGGGAGGATTTTCTAAAATTTGAAATATTTCCGTTACTATACGTCCGATCGAAAAATTGTATAAAACCAATCTTATTGCAAATAAAATTTACTATAAATATTGTTATATACATTTATTCACTATCTTGCATATTAACCGAGATATTTGCAATTTTATGAAATCGGGGCGGATAACGGATGAGAGTGAGTTTCCCGCCAAAAGCTAGGTCGGCCATTTTCTTAACTCTTCGGCTCTCGTGAAATTTCTCTATTGTAAAACTACTCGTGGGAAATCTGCTTAGTTTACGCAGCCCCTGCGTGACGGACTTTTTATATATAAGATAACTTCTTAAGCATCATTCCCAAGTAGTGGTAATGTTTTTTGTGAAAACCTGGTCGGCACCTGGTATACTGATCATTTTTTTTTCACACATGTATGTACGAGTAATTAAAAAACTTCCCCTTGATAAATAAACTAGTATCATAAGTTGCATGGTTAGACCAAGATAACTTTTTTATTTTCATACCCCGGAACTCCTAAAACAGTGTTAAGCATCTATGAACTTTGAGGACGAGACAGTATAAAAGCTACACAAGTTTCTCCATTTATATTAAACATGTAATACTTTTGTATAAAAGATTTTTTTGTTTATAATAATCCAAAACCTAAATTTGTTTATATAGAACAGGTTTTGATTCCATTCCTAAAAACGAACATATTTCAGATTTTGTTTCACACTTCCCTAACTCACCCCACTAAGAACAGTTCCATTTTGACAGCAAACTGCCTTTGTACATTACCTTTATGAACGTACGATGTATTTTAAACATAAAAATTTCAATTTTTAGGTGTTCTATTGATTAGTGTTTTTTGAAAAAATATTGAAATATTTATAGTGGTGAATGCACTAGGAGTTTTTCCTTGTGCATAGATTGTTGCAGAATGTTTGAATTTCAATATTCTCGCGCTGCCGTTCGTTCGGATACAGACACAGATTACTACAGACGGACCGTACTTGTATTGAGCATACATACAATACATTGATCCCTAGATCTAAGCAACTGCAAGATTTTTAGAGCTAGGGTTCATAGCTATATTTTAAGCACTCCTTGTACAATTTACGTACATTTATCAAAACCTCTATGCCTAAAAACATACCTTTGGTAATGAGCGAAGAATAATGAAGAGAAAATCTTCACATTAGAGGAGTTTCATAACTAAGTTTCCATTTTAAAAGGACGTTCGTATGGTAAATTGCAATCATAACCACTTAGCAGACTTTTACCTATCACTCTCATATTAATTGGTTTTCAAAGTTGAAAAGTAGTTATCTCATTATCCAACGGCACTAACTGTGTGAGAATTACTTTCAACTTCCCGATATTTCCCTCAAAATGCCAGTCCACAGTTGCAAGGTATAATAAGCGATTTTCTAAACGTTTTGATTTAAAATTTATTGTTTTATGTTTTTAAATTTTCCCTTGGAAAACATAATATTCTCTCTCTCTCTCTCTCTCTCTCTCTCTCTCTCTCTCTCTATATATATATATATATATATATATATATATATATATATACACACACACACACACACACACACACACATATTTTATTGTGAGGACTTAGGCTATCTGCTCCAGCGGTTTCAATGTTTGTTGGTTTACAAATGCTTGTCTAGGTATGGCGGTAAAGTTTATGTGGGACAGACAGATACAAGAGTCAACCAACACGTGGCTGATGTAAAATATCACAGAACCAAGACATCCGTCATAGCTCGACACGCAAGTATTTGTTCTCACCAAATTAAATTTGACGAGACAAAAGTTCTACACAGAGAAGTTCATAATGGTAACAAATTAGTTCTAGAAACTCTAGAAATTAGCAAGTGATCAAATACAATAAACGGCGTGGACGGTATCATACTCTCTGAAGTGTGGAAAGCCATATTAAAATAAAACTCCAAAAATATGATTGAATAAAGTAACTATTCAAAATAAACCGAGTTCGATTCTCGCCTGGACAAAGGAAATTATTTAGTGACGAAATTAATTAAATAACATCCTAAAATCCAACCCTAACTAGAAAAGGGTGGTAACCTGTAGATAACCCGTCCCAATTAGCCTAAGTTGCAAAAAGTGGACGTTAATAAGTAATAATAATAACAAAATAAAACATTGTCTGTAGAAGATGGTCGCATTTCCATCGATAATTTGCAAACCAACAAACATTCAAACCACTGCAGCAGATAGCCAAAGTCCTGACAATAAAAATGCTCCCAAGCAATGCAGCTTCAAAATTAGAATATATATATATATATATATACACACGTATATTTATATTTTTTTATTCTGCCATCAGATATTGATAAAACTGAGAAAGTCTAACTTATAACTTGATAAGTACTTTATTTTTGCTCAATCAGAAAATGATATCAACAACGTAGTAGGGGCTCAGGTTAGCCACGTGAGTTGAAGCGTTCGCCTTAATCTTACATGATGAACTTAGAGTGGCGAATTCGATTCCTTCCTGGCCAATATGAATTTATTTAGTCACAAACTAATTAAATAAAATCCCAGCCCCACCATGGCTAGAAAATGGTGGTAACTTGTAGATAGCCAATCGAAATTCATGTTAATAAACAGCTACGTAGTAGAAAAGGGTATGATATATTTATATTCTCACTGAATTACATTTTTACAATTAACTTTTTTTTTTTAAGTCATCCTTCTAATAATTGCAATGTTTTTCACCTTAAGGTGGTTACGATGGATTTTTTTTTGTTGTTTATTAACGTCCTTTTTTGTCCTCATTGAGAAGGGTTGTCTATAGGTTATCACTCTTTTCAAGACAGGGTTGGACTTAGGATTTCATTTAATGAGTTCGTCTCTAATTAAATTCCTATTGCCCAAGTGAGAAACGAGCTCACAACTCTAGATTTACCAAATAAGATTAAGACCAACGACATAACTCATATAGCTAACTTAAGCCACCCAATTCGTTTGTATAATTGTCTGTTTTATTTTTTTTTGTTTTTTTTAAAGTAAATCAACTATTACAAACATGTTTGCCATGAACAGTCATTAGCATTTGGGCCTAGAATACTGAGTTTTTCTTTAAATACTTTCAAATGCGAAATAAATAATACTTTGACTGATCAATAGTCTTTAATTGTAACTAATATTATTATTGCATGGATCGACTGTTTTATGCATTTATATATGTAAACATTTTGAAATAATTTTATTCAATACTACAATTGGATCTTAAGTACACTTCACAGTAGGCGTTTGTGACGGATGAATAATAAAATGGTGGTGGGGGGATGTTATACTAACTGGATTCATCGAGCCTAATATGCTTATCTCTGTTGTGATAATGTTTTGACAAGCAGACAAGGGTAGGTTATTGACGATTGTCAGGGCTACCTGCCACCGGCGATGAAGGCAGGGGAACGAAAGAACGGGGCCATCGATTTCTAATAAATCTACCCCCTCTCGCCACCTCTAATGTCATTATCCCTGAATAATGAGTTCCATGCCTCCAGCTACCTAGATGATGCAGCCACTTGCCTCCAAAGAATTATAGTCTATTAGAGAGTTGAGAGAAAAAAATGATACTTATTCCCCTTGTAACATGAAGTGTCAATTTCAGAAAACTCTAAGGTGAAAGATAAGGAAAATTCATGGCTTGCACTTCTTGTAGAGTTACGCAGACGAGCATGGGCCCAAGTGGATGAGAAACTTGAGACAAACAAGAAATGGGCAACATTATAAGCATAAAGAGAGAAAAAGTGCTGAGTAAACTAAGCAGGTTTCCCGCACTGATAATCATATCTCGTCATCTACTTTCTACTTCTCCAGCCATTAAAATGTTAGTTGGGCTTGAGATCTTTAGTGTCTGAGGTACTCAATCTGAAAATCGGATGAGTGGAATTCGGAGTTGACACCAAAAAATAAATACAAATAAGTTAGTTAACATTCCTATCAAAAGCATGTATAAAACTATAGTTGTAGATAGTTAAATTTCCAAACAAATGTTTATATTAAATTTTTCGATCTAGGTTACCGAGTTATTTCCCACGCTTAATTTAACCATTCCCTTCCCCATCCGCAAAGGCTGAAATCCAATTCCTAGTATAATCTTTAGTTTTCATTGAAACGGCTAAATACAAAATAAAAAAAGTCCGTCACGCATGGGCGGCGTAAACTAAGCAGATTTCCCACGTGAAGTTTTACAGTAGAAAAATCTGCCCAATAACAACTATAGTAGTAAGGGATCTCTAAACCTATTCACGAGGGACGAATAGTTAAGGAAACGGCCGCCAGAGCTCTCGGCGGAAAGTCCATAGCGGAACATAGCCGAGTCCTGCCGACCACACACATAATACAAATGCAAATATCTCGGTTAGTATTCAAGATACAGAATAAACGTATAGAACAATATTTATAATAAATTTAATTTGCAATAAGATTGATTCTATACAATGTTTCGATTCGACGCATAATAAAGGCGATATTTTGAATTTTCAAAGATCTCCTCTCTAAGCCTCCCCCCCCTCCCACTGGTCCGATTTCAGCCATTAACGAACTTGATCTTCCTATTTACATAAAACGATTAAATTCCGAGTTTGGTAACGATCAAACAAAAATTGCGACCGCTAGAGCGTTAACAGACAAATATATATATATATATATATATATATATATATATATATATATATATATATATAATTTTGAACGGACCTCATTTTCGTCATCTCCTGGGTAGGATCGATGGACATTTGCAGAAATTTTTCGAAACTCGCGTCATGAGTACGACCTCAATAGTGATTTCCCTTATGGGAAATCTGCTAAAAATCAAGAAGCTTAGAACATAAAGCCAATAATTGTAACAGAGAAGCATCATGTGAACAACCTCAAATAGCTATCAAGAGAAATCTGCCAAAAAGAGTTCTTTAGGAGATTGCCGTATTTCAAAGACTCACGTGAACAGATAAATTCTAATTTCAGTTATTTTAACACGACAACTAATTACGACATTCTGTAACATATTAACACTCTGTAAGTCCTGTCATTATATAAAAACAGAGATGGAACTGAACATATCATTGCAACATGTTCTCCCTGCAAGCTCTGTCATAGCTTAAACATATGCTAAAATTGAAATTAAACATATCATTAAAATCAATAAATCTGATGTACATTTTTCAACCACTAGAAAAATTTTGATGGATGAAAAAATAAATATACAGAATCTATTCTTGTGAAGGTAAGCACATTTGTGCTATAAAATCATTTACATATTTTTTTTTTATAAATATTTTAAGGAAGCTAACTAATGCATTACAAATACAAAATGGGTAATGTTAGTAGATTTATTTATATGCTAACTAATCTCATATATAAATTAGACGAGAGCCGTTTTCCATACAGTCACTTCAAGTAAAACCTCCATGAAGCCAGAGGTTTACTGAAGGCGGGAAACACAGTATACCAAAACTCTATTTAAACTGGGACTAATTGAAAATGTGTTAAACAGCTTTTGAAGAAAATTACTTTACTAACAGTATTTGTATTATTAAGCTTCATAAAATTATCACCATCAAAATTATTATAAAATGTATATTATTAAAGTTGTTGTTTATTTATGTTCTAGTCTCATTTGTGCCCGTTTATGAAGTTTCATATAAAGGAATAATACAACTAAGTGCGTAATGAATTCTCTTTAAAGTAAAATGTATGAAATTAAATCTACAAAAATCGTCCATCTTGAGGAATTAGTGAGGTTAACCTATTGGAAGCAATGTTCATTAAGGAAATTCATTAACTCGTCTTGGAATTCCTCTCTCCTTTTGAATTATCTTTTGGATTTTCTTGAAGACAATTAAGAGACAGCCATTAAATTATTAAATGATTGATTTGCTAACCCATGGACCACACCGATTCAGAGAGCACTTTTGATAGACACAGATCAACCCGGGCTGCTCTACTACTCCTACAAAAATAAATTTTACTTTTCTTTTTTAGAAGTAAATTTTCTGTTTGTCCGTCTGAAAATATTTGTTTTCGATTGATTCTCGTAGCTAAAACTTTGAAAGGGTCAGGTTAGCCATGTGAGTTAAAGCGTTTGCCTTGATCTCACATGGTAAATCAAGAGTGGCGAGTTCGACTCTCGCCTGGGCAAAGGAAATTATTTAGTGACGGAATTCATTGAATAACATCCTAAGTCTCACCCTGGCTAGAAATGGGTGCTTACCTGTAGATAACCCGTCCCAATTAGCCTTAGTTGCAAAAAGTGGACGTTAATAAATAAATACAAAAACTTTGAAGAAATGCAGAAAATAGACTGTAGCATTTAAGGCAATGTTTAATTTCTTTTTTTTTTTAAATAAAGTTTAGTTTCAAATCGTAGAATTAAAATTTAAATAATTAAAAATAACAAATTTAGAATTTTTTGAAGAGTTACGGTAATATTTAGTTCTCTCTAGAATTATTAAAACCAATTGGATTGATGGATTTTTGAAAACCATATCAAAAATGTTTCTATTAAAATAGCTTTGATCAAAAATGTATTTATTCTCTTCAATTTAAATCTGCTAATTGAGAAAAGCTTTATTCTAGCAACCTCTACTAATCTATTTTCCTTTTTTATGCCACAGAAAATTAAACACCCTTAATGTACTGGTCGACAAATCAATATCAAAAGTGCAGCCAAATTAACTACATACACGATTATTTCCAAAAATTTCCTTTTTAAAAAGCGATAGATGTATTATTTCCATGTATTTTATTTTGCTTAATAAATACAAACCAAAAAAAAATAAATAACGAAACCATGTTAAACATCACAACAAGGCCGTGCGTTTAGTCTTAATTGTCGTATCCTGAACTGTCACAAATCCTTTCGTAAAACCGCCACTTGAATTACAATCAGGTGCTTACATTTTTTTAAAACATATTTTCAATGGATTTATTAATTCTTCGAAGATATTTATGAATCTACCAGTGATTCCGCCACTGCTCCAGTCGAATTATTTAAAACCCCCGTGAAATGTACCAAGCAATTGGTATTTTTCTGTGTTTTTGGATAGATTTTGCCGCCCTTAGAATGTGATGTGATGTGAATCTTCACTCCATGGGGAGAAGTCGGAATTCCTATCCTGGCCTCAAAAATCCATCAGGCTTCATTAAAGCCATTTTTATTATTATTCACGATTGAACCCATCATAAAAGTTTTAATTTTTATATTGAATCTTATACCACCCTATATCTCCTAAACATATGTAATAGCAATCAGAAAGCCCTATATACTTGAATTGATACATTTTCACAGATGTGGTTGATAGTTAACACCCCATGACGCCTTATGTTCATTTGTTCCGTTTACTCCTTTGTTACACCACATTATGGAGCTACTATTCTTTCAATGAGCTTCAGCTATACGAAATAACATAAAATAATGACGCACAAGATACTCACGCATTTGAACAATAATGACCAAAATAAGTAAAACAATGATATCGACACGGTCACAAAACGTTAAGTTTACACCTATAAGGCCTAAAAAATTCGAAGTGATAAACTTAGTGCTAAATGAACAATACGGCCGCACAATACCTTACAACCAGCGTTGAGAATGGGAACATATACGTAATGAACGTTATATAAAAAATTATTTGAGTAGTAGAACAGGACAAACGCATACATAAGACAAACAGAAAGATCACTCATGGCAAGATGAACAAGCTACGATTTGGCCAAGCACTTGAACGACAACTGCCATGGCACAAAAGATATAGCTGACAGCATGAAACTATTACACAGGAACACAGAAGGGCAATACTATTAACGAAAAGAATAAGACACAGTGCAGAAACAACGTTTTGGAGGCTGAAAAAAAATGCTAAAAATAAGAAAGACCCCATCAAAAGAAACAGTCGTACTACTATAATAAGTGGCAGACAAAACGAAGAAGAATATTATGAAAATTTATTACTTTTTTATTGTAAAAATTAAAATAATATAAAAATAAAAACAGTATGAGAAAACTAGAAAAAAAAGAAAATGATTGCTGTTTATAAAAATGGAAAATGGAAGTCCTTACACGATATCCAAACGTTTACCTTAGTGGACCCAAGACGACATCGACAGCTAATCCATGCAGAAATGTAAACAACTATTCCACGAGATAAATAAACTTTCACAAATTGAAGGTAACAACTGTTGGCTTTCCAAAGGACTACATAAATACAGAACATGTCAAAGAAACTCACCTGTGTAACTTACAGCAGGCTTGAGGATGGTGCCATTCCACCGAATTCGCTTACAACTATCAGCCAGAAATGTATGAAGTCGGCATCTACCGACATGTTTGACAATTATATATGTATATGTAATAATGTGTGTGTGTGTGTGTGTGTGTGTGTGTGTGTGTGTGTGTGTGTATACAAACGGAACCAACCCACTAATAGATATAAATTTAGTTTGTTAATCAAAATGTGCCACTTTAATGTTCCATGGTAACGTGGAGCAGAGTTGGGCAGTAATTAAATACTTTTGTAATTAACTACTTTTTCATCTAATAAATACTAGTTATGTAATTGCAACTACAGTTACAAAAATGTAGTTGGTAACGGTAGTTCCATTTTCTTGGTTTCGCAATTACAGTAATTGTAGTTGGTATTCATAAATACAACTACTAATTGAAATAAAAAGTAGTTATAAAAATAATAGCAATTAGTAGTGGTAATTGTAACTGTGGTTATTGCGTAATAACTACAACTACATATAGATCAGCTGTTTTTTACGTTCCAAAGAGCGAATATATTTTGATTGCCTCTGTATAAATATGTACATTCGTGGTGGTGATGAATGGCTCATCTGAGACGAGCCATGTTCAATTGGTGCACAGAATATGTCAGAAAATATTGTCTGGCAAACACTCTCTTGTTCCGACGATCGCCTCTTGTCACTCTCGCGCAGGGCACTCCATTCTGTCTTCTATATCCGTCACCAGTCCTCGGCGACCAAAAGATTTTTAAAACAAATTACAATGAGTGGCAGTGAAAGTGAGGACGAAAACTCCTTATTTTTTGAGCAGACCAATACAGAGATTATTTTCTTTTGCCGCGATGGCAAAAGCCCCAAAATCAAATAGCCAATTTTTGTAAGACAAAAATTCTGAGTTAAGAGTAATTTTAATGACTAATTTCTTTAAATTTTATACTTTAAATGTATTATTTAATTTCATTCGACTCGGGAAAATATAAAAAGAAATTTAAATATTAATTTCGTTAGGTTTCATTTATTTGCATTAAAATTATTTTCAGTAATTATAATAATGTAGAATATGTAATATAATACACTTTTGAATATAAAGACTTTGGATGTAGCCTTAATCTTAACAGCCTGAACTACTTCAGTTAGTGTTACACAGTTTTTTTAAAGTAACTACCCAAGTAACCTTAGTTGCAACTACAACTACAGTTACAATTACTGACTCTGGTTGTTTTTGGAACTACTGATTTTCTCAACTACTAACTGTACTTGTGAAATTTCAATTACAATTACTTTAGTTGAAAAATTTAGTTGCTCATTTCCAATTACTAATTACATTAGTAGTTGTAATTGTAACTATATTTTGCCCAACTCTGGTGTGGAGTAAACTGCATTGGAAGAATATTTACAGAAAATAAGAGGAATTATATTATTAATTTTCTATTACTATTCCACTTTCTTTTGAGGGACATTTCCCTCAATTTTCTGTCTCTCCATTCAAATCGTATCAATATCTTTTCTTTAAATGAGTAATCCCTTTTACAAGTACTTTCTGTGTAATTTTATATATCACTCCTTCACTGCAGCTGTAAAACAGAGCTGACGCTATACAATACTTAGAATTAGAAAAAAACAAGTAATGCCCATCCATCGGAGAATCGAATTCAATTGGACTTTATTTGCCAGTTAGACTGCAATATATTCCGAGTAACCTGATAATACCAGTTTAACTCGAATAGAGAGTTCTAAACTTCCAACTATTTTTCATTTGAGCCAGAAGTGGAATCCAGTTTTATTAACGAGAACCAAAGAGGGTAACAAGACCTCCACACTTCAGGACTTGTATTGCACCAATAGATACAATAATTGTATTTCGCGTTTTCCAGTAATACCACTCAGTTTCTCTTCTATCCACCATGTTGAACACCTTACAATCGCTCTTATTTCTGTTTCCTATATATATTACAAATATTTAGTAGTTTTATATAATAAAAGTGAGTGCCACCCTGGCTAGAAAAGGGTGGTAGCCTGTAGATAACCAGTCCCGATTAGCCATAGTTGCAAAAAGTGGACGTTGATAAATAAATTATTTAACACTAAAGTAGTCGCGCCCAGCTTTGCTACAAAAGTAGTCGCCCTGTATCTGTCAGATCGCATTTGAATCCCAGTAACAGTATTACCTTAAACTGCAACAACTGCAACATTTGAAAGGAAATTAAAGTAAAATACTGTTACTTCTGAATAAATTTATTTTATGACAAAAACTAATTAAAATAACAGAAATGATAGGAAACAAGTATAATATACATATATACAAAATCAGTCTTCTATATTGACAAAGCAGGCTTTTTTCTTTGTAGATTCATTACTTTTCATTCTTCTTAGTTTATATTTTCGAATTACCTTGTCTTTCTTCAATTTTTTTCTTCTTCACCTGTATCCAGGTCTTCATCTCCTATTTCATATTCTACAGCAGGAGGAATGTGATGTACACCACCACTTTCTTCATCCATGTCTACCTCAAATAATACTCTATGTATTTTCTTCACTTCTTCATCGTTTGTAATATCATAAAAAATGCATGGGGAAGACATTTTTGTTCTGGATCGAATAAAATTTAAAATCACAAGTACAAATTAATAAAGTTTGTATTAATTTAAAACAAAAGTGGTCGCGCTGTATCTCGCAGATATTCTCCCTCCAGTTTAACATAATAAATTTACTATCATTATTATTGTTATAAAATGTTTTAATTTACTTAGTTAATTTAGTATTTAATTAACTCAGTCAATGTGTTAATGTATTGTTTTAGATCGATATACAATGAAGGAAAATAATTATAAAATAAACACAAATACTTACAGGAGAGGTCGCGCTGTATCTAGGAGATCGATCGTAATCTGACGACTCTATGTTAAATGCTTGAAGGTCTTTACTAGTCTGGCTCGGTTCGGCACCCCCTTCTAGCAAGATAGGAAGCACGGACCAGTCCCTTCGCAAAGGGTGTCTGGCAATAGAATATGAAAGCTATCGGCGATCTCACAGATCAGGCGCGACTACTGGAGTGTTAAATAAAATATAATAATCATATGTCCACTGATGCTATATAATAAATACCTCAGTCACTAACTATCGCATGCGCAGCTAATATTTTAATTCCTTACATTACATATGCTTCGTACTAAAGCAGAAATAGGAAATAGATGGTGAGATGAGATGGTCATTGGGGTGATTCCAGCAGCTATGAAATCTGCTTAGATGTGCAGCACCTCCACGACGGACTTCTGTTCTTAGTTTGGCGATGGCCGCAGAGTTAAGTTTTGCGATTGTATATTTTAGTTTATTTCCATCGTTTTGGAAATAATGTGTGTAAAAATCCGGCAAAATGCATTTCTATAGTAATTAAAGGTTCAGTTCAGGCATGGAATTTTTAAAATTGACTTACTACTAATTGTAAGCGCCGTTTCATATTAGGCAGCCATTTAAATAAGAATTGAATAATAAAATACACCAAAAAAATTAATTTCATGGGATACTTAATAAACAATTCAAAATTAAAATGTGGGCCATCTACATGAATATAATACAGATATATTTTATAGGATGGTTTTTAATTTATCATTATTTATTAAGTGTTTGATAAAATCACAGTGGGCAAGTTAACATTTTTTTTTTCAGTCCGCTTTAAGGATGTTGTAAGGAAACATTTAGTTTACTATAATTGTATAATTAATTTGTTATTATGGAAGTCAACCTGATCCTACTGTGCTTTGGAGTGCAACTACAGGATGACACTGTGCAGTATTTTGAATTTAATATATTAAATTCCTTCGTGCCAAATGTCTGGAATAATTTCCCGCATAACTTGAGTTCAAGTATTTTCCTTAGACGGCAGGGTCCAGGACTGTATAGGCCTGACTGGCCATCCACACCCGTCTGATATATTTTTCAGGTATCCTTTTTAAGAACGCATTCCATGAGTTTCCCTTCGTATCATATAAGCATTCTGCCACATATAGGCTTTATATCCAAAACTTTTTTTTTTTTCCCTCACCTAATATCATTTTTCCTCTTATGCATTATCACTCCTTTTGTGCGTAAGGTTCTACATTCGGGTATCATTTATTTATTTATTAATTTGTTCGCATATTTCTTTCAGCAGATTTTCCTCAAGGGAAATCAGCTATTGAGGTCGTACTAATGACGCTTCAAAATGTTTCTTCAAATGGTCATCGACCCTACCTAGGAGATGACGAAAATGAGGCCCGTTCAAAACTATAAATATATATATATATATGTCTTTTACCACTCTAGCGATCGCAATGATTGTTTAATCGTCACCAAACTCGATATTTAGTCGTTTTATGTAAAAAAGAAAAAAAGAAAAAAGATCAAGTTTGTTAAAGGCTGAAATCGAACCAGTGGGAGGGGGGGGGGTTTAGAGTTGAGGATTTTCGCCAATTCTAAATATCTCTGTTACTATAAGTCTGATCGTAAAATGGTATTAGAGCCATCTCATTGCAAATTAAATTTACTATAAATATTAATATATACATTTATTATCAATTTGAATATTAACCGAGATATTTGCATTTTTCAGTTTCCAGCCTTCAGTAAACCCCCACTTTTACTCGTGGTACATAAACCATACTCTGTTATATAATATACCACATTATTCGAAGCCTAAATACGAAATATTGTTTTCCAGAGTCCTTTATTATACGAGATACATGCAAATATATTATTGTGACCCCCTCCTCTTAAATTCTTGGACTTCTAAAATTTGATTGATTGAGATAAAATTAATTCTGATTCATTATAAATCACAGTACTAGGTATAGTGCATAGTTTTCAATAAAATTAATATGTTATATTATAATAAGTCAGTTATTGTTTTTTCTTTCTGCTGAGCCGCTGGCTGACCTGTTTGTTTACATTTCAGACGCTTCCCTCTGGAACGAGAGGGGAAAGATTTCTTATTACCGTTTGGATTTATTCACTTATTACTCACAGTGGTGTTGTGTTAGCAGTATGTAGGTTTATCTATAACTACACTTCGTGAGGTAAAATTGCTTAGTTTACGCAGCCCCTGCGTGACGGCCTTTTTTCATTCGTTATGAACTCTACTAGGCAATAAATATTTACTTTATTCCTTCAAATATTTTTGGGTTTGTTATGTTTCCATGTAATTACCCCACATCAAACATTTCTACACTGGGACCAAGCATTTTATGTAGGAAAATCATCTCTAAATAAATTCCTATCCCAAGCGAGAGAATCTAGTTTAAAAATACTTTAATTAATTTCAATTGTATTTTTTCTATTTAGCCCACTGAAATAATTAAATAATTCTTCCTTGTATTACCGAACATTAATAATTATTTTTCTTGTGTAAATGCTCATAAATCGATTTTTTAAAAATTTAATCTTGAGAATATCACACCAGGAAAGCCAGTCTTTATAAATAAAGCACAATACACGATATTTTAGTTTATGTTCCAAATTTGATATTGACCTGGCTGGAGAGGGATATATTTTATAAATCGAAACACAGATATTTATATTATTTATACTCGTGTACCTGTGCTTGTATTTGTGAGAGAGTTAGTGTGGAACATGAATTAACCAAGTGCCTTCTGAACTTGAAGCCAATGATTCAGAACGATAGCAGGTGGAAAATAAGGTCAGCTTACCGGAGCGTAGAATGGTGTATCTTGACGATAAGATATTGGAAATAAGAAGCGCCAAGGAAATCTTATAATTACTTTCCACAGACGGCCTTTATCCTTCCACTGGTCATTTAACCTTCCACCTGAAGTATTGGCATAAGATACTCAAAAGAAGTTCAATTCACATGCGTGTATAGACAATGCATAAATAATAACGCCTCTATCTTTTATGATTATGAAATGGTTATTGTACTGGCGAAAGGAAAAGAATTTGATTTTTTTTAAAAAGTTTTAAAACATTATACTAAAAGACTATATTCTTTACATATTCATGTCCTTTAACAATAAATGGACCAGAATCCTTCCACTGTATAGAATGAAGATATTCGGTGGTGGTTAGAAAATATTTGACAGATATACTAAAGTTACGAAAGTGGAAGCTCTGGAAACAAGCACAATTTAGATATAGCCCATATGGAAACAAACACAATTTAGAGGCAAACCGTAACGAAACAAACAGAAGTTGGACGAATGCCCAATGAAAGCAAGAGAATTTGGAAGCAATCTCTACAAAGCAAAGAGAATTTTGAAGCAATCTCTAGAAAGCCAATAGAGTTACGAGGAAAGCCCTATGAAGCAAAGAGAATTTGGAAGCAATCTCTACAAAGCAAATAGAATTAGGAGGAAAGCCCTATGAAGCAAAGAGAATTTGGAAGCAATCTCTACAAAGCAAATAGAATTAGGAGGAAAGCCCTATGAAGCAAAGAGAATGTGGAAGCAATCTCTACAAAGCAAAGAGAATTTGGAAGCAATCTCTACAAAGCAAATAGAATTAGGAGGAAAGCCCTATGAAGCAAAGAGAATGTGGAAGCAATCTCTACAAAGCAAATAGAATTAGGAGGAAACCTCTATGAAGCAAAGAGAATGTGGAAGCAATCTCTACAAAGCAAATAGAATTAGGAGGAAAGCCCTATGAAGCAAAGAGAATGTGGAAGCAATCTCTACAAAGCAAATAGAATTAGGAGGAAAGCCCTATGAAGCAAAGAGAATGTGGAAGCAATCTCTACAAAGCAAATAGAATTAGGAGGAAAGCCCTATGAAGCAAAGAGAATGTGGAAGCAATCTCTACAAAGCAAATAGAATTAGGAGGAAAGCCCTATGAAGCAAGGGGAATTTGGAAGCAATCTCTACAAAGGAA
>CM032231.1:40760000-40847500 GCA_019009955.1 Riptortus pedestris
GAGCTCACATAACTAATAAATCGCCAGTTACTACCGGTATATAGGATTCTGAGGAAGTATTTGTCACTAAGTGACTAACCACCTGTTATTAGCCAGAACTTTGGCTTTAGATTTTATTCCCTCAAAGTAGGGCAAATCAAATACATGGTCGAATATAAATAATTAAAGGGGGTCTCCTCTAAGACCCTTGTTCCGCTTTCCTTGTTTTACTTGTTCACATCAAAAACATTCTAATTTATTTGCGTTATATAGGGCGAAAACTATAATTCTGATATAACCACCTTCAGCTATAAACTATCTCATATATTTCCTTAATCCGAGTAGAATAATAGAACTCTGTCGAACTTAGTTTGATAAGGCCATTCATAGCTTAATTAAAGTTTGGTCTGACGTTAAAGTAGTGTCCCAGAGGTGTAGATGTTGCTCCCAGCTGTATTAGCCAAGTCGCATTTCTATTCTTAGGGTAATTTAACTTATATCCAGAACAGAACTCTCAATTGTATTCAAATACTATGATGTTTAATACCTAACTCTTGGAAAGTCTAACTCTTATGATGTAAAGAGGAGCAGCAAATAAAGTATATTGTTATTTTTTCATTATTAGTACTTTACCAATTTTTATTCTGTTTTATTATAATGAAACCAAGACCCTCAAAGAAAATAACTCAATCCAGAATTATACTATCAAATCTTACATTGTTTAAATACATTTTTAAATATTTCTATCAGGTTTTGGTGGCTCACACATTTGAATGTTATTGATGAAATGAAGAGCTTTTCGAGAAAAATCATTTACTATCCCATTTAAAGTGTGTCTTCAGCCTAGAAACACAATTCAATCCTCCAGGAATCGAGTAGAACTCAGTACAGACTCTGTATTAAAGATGTCTCTTTACATGGCTCAATCGTCCTTTCCAAGAGAACATTTCTGGGGAAACTCATGCTACACATCGTAACTCATTTCTTGATATGCTTTATAATTAGTAAATTATTTAGAAACTTATTTTCATTCTTAGCTTAGCTTGTTCTTGGTTTGTGCTTACTATCATGGTCTTGGCCCTTCCTTGGATATGTTTACTATTGTAGATTTGCCTCTTTCTTTTCTTGGTTCGTACTTACTATCGCGGAATTAGCTTGTTCTTGGTTTGTGCTTACTATCGCGGACTTAGCTTGTTCTTGGCTCGTACTTACTATCGCGGACTTAGCTTGTTCTTGATTTGTGCTTACTATCGCGGACTTAGCTTGTTCTTGGCTCGTACTTACTATCGCGGACTTAGCTTGTTCTTGATTTGTGCTTACTATCATGGACTTGGCCCTTCCTTGGATATGTTCACTATTGTAGATTTGGCTCTTTCTTTTCTTGGTTCGTATTTACTATCGCGGACTTGGCTTGTCCTTGGTTTGTGCTTACTATCGCGGACTTAGCTTGTTCTTGGCTCGTACTTACTATCGCGGACTTAGCTTGTTCTTGGTTTGTGCTTACTATCATGGACTTGGCCCTTTCTTGGATTATGCTTACTATCCTGGACTTGGCCCTTTCTTGGTTTGTATTTACTATCGCGGACTTGGCCCTTTCTTGGATTATGCTTACTATCGTGGACTTGGCTCTTTCTTGGATTATGCTTACTATCGTGGACTTGGCCCTTTCTTGGATTATGCATACTATCATGGACTTGGCTCTTTCTTGGTTCGTATTTACTATCGCGGACTTGGTTTGTTCTTGGTTTGTGCTTACTATCGTGGACTTGGCCCTTTCTTGGATTATGCTTACTATTGTGGATTTGGCCCTTTCTTGGATTATGCTTACTATCGTGGACTTGGCCCTTTCCTGGATTATACTTAATATCGTGGACTTGGCTCTTTCTTGGTTCGTATTTACTATTGTGGACTGGCTTGTTATTGGCTTCTGCTTACTATCTTAGACTCGACCCTTGCTTGGATTATGCTTATTATCGTGGATTTGGCTCTTCTTCGGTTGCTCAACAAGGTCATCTCTTCTGCTGCTTATATTAGCGAGTTAGTGAGAGATAGTACATACACATTCTTCAAGGAACTTAATTCATTTGTGTCTAATAGGAATACAATCTCGGTACACACGTGTTTACTTCCATTTAGCTTGGTTCAAGACGGGGATAATACAAAAGGGAATTAATAAGTAACATTTTATAAATATTAACGTACCTTTCCAGTATAAGATACAGGCATCCTTTGGTTGCGTGCAAGGAATTAATAATAATATATATATGAGTAATAATAATAAAATTTTATATGAAACATTTCCACCTAAGGTTTAAATTAAATTACCGAGACAGAAATAGTCCAGTTTGGAGATTAATTTCGGTTGGATGAAGAATATTTAATAACAGGGTTAAACTCGTGAAACTCATTCACAAAAAAGAGGGAGTATATCGAAGTTTGACGTTAAAATTAATATGAAAAGTTTGGTAACTCCATGGTGCTCATCAAGACCTGAAAGAGTTCCCTCAAATTTTACCAACTAAACAAATATTGACAAAAAAAAAATGTTATTTCCCAGTTGAGGATATACGGTCAGTTTTTATATTAACTCCACTCAAGTTCTATTGTAACTCTGCCTTATTTAGCGGTATATGGAAAGAATGAAACAGTGAACAAATTCTGTTCAGTGTAATTAGAACGAAACACGCAGAAGTGTAGAATGCGAAACGCTTGCTGATTTCAGTAAACTTTTATTTGGAAAATTTCTCTAACTGTTACGGGAGTATATTCAGTTCAAAAACACCACAGAGTATGAGGAAAATTGCATTACCACGACATCAGATTTCCCTTAAAGGAACCCTGTTGAGTGTGTGCGTGTAAATCATTTGTTGAAAAAAATAGTTTTCTTCTCCATAATCTTGGAAGTTTATAAGGTTTGCTACACCGAAAATATAGGAATTGGAGAGGGATTAGTGAACATGGTAAATGCAAAATACTAGATATCTGGGATTCTGGATGTACTTTTTTTCTCCTCATAGTAACCCTATGAGGAGTTATTTATTTGAATACATGTTCCATTGCCACATGGCATATTATATGTATGATTATGTTCAAATACATTTTAGCAGATTTCCCTTAAGGGAAATCAGCTATTGAGGTCATACTCATGACGCGATTTTCGAAAATTTTCTCCAAATGTCCATCGATCCTACCAAGGAGATGACGAAAATGAGGCCCGTTCAAAATTATATATATATATATATATATATATATATATATATATATATATATATATATATATATTTGTTTGTTAACGCTCTAGCGGTCGCAATTTTTGTTTTATCGTTACCAAACTCGATATTTAGTCGTTTTATGCAAAAATACAGATCAAGTTCGTTAATGGCTGAAATCGGACCTGTGGGAGGGGGTTTAGGGGGGGGGACTTTGGAAAATTCAAAATATCTCCTTTACCATACGTCGGATCAAAAGTTTGTATAAAATTAATCTTATTGTAAATTAAATTTACTATAAATAATGTTCTATACATTTATTCTCTATCTTGAATATTAACCGAGATATTTGCATTTTTATTAAATTGGGCCGGTAAGCGAAAACTGTTTCCCACCAAAAAAAGCTAGTTCGGCCCTTTGCCGTAACTGTTCTGCTCTCGTATGGAGATTTCTCTATTGTATAACTTCATGTGGGAAATCTGCTTAGTTTACGCAGCCCCTGCGTGACGGACTTTTTTATACTACAATATATATACATATATATATATATATATATATATATATATATACGTTAATCAACTATCTACTCAAATATTACATACAATAAATAATAATAACAAAATAACATAATAAAATAAATAAGATAATTACAAATAAAATTAAAAAATGAAATGAAAAAGTAAATAAATAAATATAATAAGAACAAAAAATATGTCAATTAAAGTTAAACTCAACCGATGTTTAATTTGCGAGTCTATGTAAGGTAAATATATTGAATTATGATTCCTATTCCTCACAATCAACTTTACATTCTAATGTATTTTTGCTACATCCTGGTTGTACGTTTAATGGAATAGTTTTATAGAGTACTTCTCAACATAAGTGTAACAATTTCAGGAGATTCACTCTTTTGATTGGTTAATGTCTATTATTTCTAATTGCTAACAATATTTGACTAAGATTAATTGTTCACTTAAAATTGGCTTAATCTAGAACTCAATGGAAGAAAAGGCAGTTTTAATCGTATGTATGTTCCAAAAGTTTTAGTCATATTCAAATCATATTGAAGAGCCTTGAATTTAGCTATTACACGATAGACAATAAATTAATTTAACGTAAAATCCATCCATCCATAGGCAGTAGATACAAGTTAATTTTATAACTGGCTTACGGAAATTGTAAGTGGCCCTGGAGGGAAGAAGCCTGGCTCAAACCAAGCATGGGCTAGATCAAAGCATTTCCCTATTAGTCAATTAAACACTTGTTCCCCATAGTTGCCTCAATTCAGGATTTCCCTCCTATTCACAGCGAGACAACACTCGAGTGTTCATTCACGGAGATTAACCTCCTTTGCACTCTTCTTTTCGAGGATTCGTCGAGTTCTTTGAGCTTCCTCGAGGAAAATCTTCAAAACAGTCTTACATCACATGCCAAAGTTAATTGAGCAGTTGTCTCTTCTAGAGATCTACTATTTGACTCTAGCAGTCAAACCCTTAAATCGTGTGCTTTAATGTTATAAAGGGTGATTACAGGGAAACGCATATTATTCAAATAACGAGTACTCAGGCAATTCAGAGCAAAATTACTGAACAATTTTATTTCAGAATAAAATTACTTACAATTTAGCGTTTAAAAATTACATTTTTAAGGTGGTCGCCTTCTGCTTGGATACAGTGGGTTCTTTCAACACTTGCTATGGATTTTTTACACATTTTTAACATATATCTAGGAATGGCATTGATTTCCTGGCGAATAGCTTTCAGGGTTAGCACGGTGCCGTGCAATGTTAAAATGTACACGCATTTCTCGCTGAGTCTGAGTGACTGATTCGCCATTTCCGTAAAACCAACGCATTGACAAACGTACGATGCTCAAGTTTCCACATCTCGGCCACAACTGAAACTGCACACTCCCCCCTCCTCAGCGCAACAACTTCCGGCCGTCACCGAACGACATTCCTTGCATACTACGCATGTCAAAAACATACGTTTCCCAGTAATCACCCTTTACAACATTCACCCTTGCAGTTTGGCTAAGGCAAAACCTAATTTAGTGAGACATGTTTGTTAATCTCTGGTGTCTCAAGTTTTTCAACAGTTTAAAGATTGCGCTTCCTCAGCATTCAGTCTTTTTAGGAACACGATCCTTTGGTTTGAAGAGACTCTCTCCGCTCATGCTCCTTTTACCAGGATTTTACCAGACCTCCAGTTATTCTTGGTTAATCAGTCACGTATCTTAGCCTGCCTGGAGTTTATCAAGACCGGGGTCCAAAATTAGTCTTACAATACACCTTCTTACTTCCAAGTCCACTACTGTTTGTTTACAGGAAATAGAGGTTATGAGGCTTAAATTCTTTATGTACTAAGTAGTTTTAGCTCACATTCAGTTCAGCTTTTGAAACCTCATGAGAAACGCATCCCTTTCCTCCATGGACCTCTGGATTTTATTCTCATTTGTATTGAGTCATATATTCTTTTCAATTACAATAATTATGAATGTTGGGGATATTGCAAATGAAATTTTTTGTGTATAATTCAACTATTGAAGTAAGCACTGACCATTAATGATGAATATATTTAAGCCTACAGTAGAAGCCTACTCAGTTTGCCCAGTGCCTGCTTGACAGGCGTGTTAAGTAACTGTTATTACTAATAATTTAACAGTCTATTTATAACTGTAAATGGTGTATCTGTGTCAAGTAAGCTTATTGAAGTGTCCCTGATGATGAAAATTTGTCTCCGAAAGGTTGTTTTGAGGAAAAAATATTCTACTCAGTGATGCCTAAGATGAGTAGCGATTTGTAACAATTCAATGTGTTACAATTTAATTACACAATTTAAATCTAAAACAATTTAATTACAAAATTTATTATTATTATTTATTAACGTCCACTTTTTGCAACTCAGGCTAATTGGGACGGGTTATCTACAGGTTACCAGCCTTTTCTAGCCAGGGTGGGACTTAGGATGTTATTTAATGAATTCCGTCACTAAATTATTTCCTTTGCACAGGCAAGAATCGAACTCGTCGCTCTAAGTTTGCCATGTGAGATTAAGGTCAACCCTTTAACTCACATGGCTTCCCTGAGCCAATAATTTATATGTGTATCATTTCAATAAGTCAAATCGCTTTACGCCAAAATCAATAAAAAGTTGTTCTTATGCTGGTATTAGTTTGGTCTGTTAAAGCCTTTCATAAGATAGTAATTTGAAATCCCGCTTAAAACTCTGCGCACTGACATTTTGTTGACGGTTCGACAAAGGTTAAACGAAATAGTTAAATATTTCACAGACTAAGTATGCTTATGTGAGCCGCAGGTCAGTGAGGTACAAGGCACAAGGCCAATTGATTGAAATCCCACTCCACCATGTAAATTAGAAAATTCCTGGGAGACTCTAAACCTCTTTGGTGTTCAGTCAAATAGATTCACCAATTAATTAATGAGAAATGTCTCCGAGCACTACGAAAGCTGACTTACTTTCACTTTCCAGTATTTTATGAACATGAAATTCTGATGTAGAATATATACATGGGTATACCGGTGGCCGTGCGGGTTAAGGCTTGAATACACCTACCACTACCGCCAGCAAAAATAGGCATAGGTTTGATCCCCACCGAAGGAGAACATTAGTTCACGAATTCGACAATACAGCACGCAAGTGCAGCAGTGCTTATGGATTAGCGGAAGTCTAAGAGTTTATACGTCTGGGAGCCCCTCGTGAAAGCTGACAATTATGACTCTCTCAGATCCCGTCAATTGGTAGGCCGAGAGCGTGAAGTGGTTTAAGACCCTCTGGGTACAATGGGACCCACCAATCTACTGGATAGAACTCGTTTCAGGTCCTCCTTGGATAACGGAGGTCGAACATCGTGTTTACTATCACTGCGGAAAAACTCTGATCACGAATCCCTCGAGTCTCGCTGGGGAGAGACCATAGATCAAGGCCTAATATGCCAAAGGAAAAAAAAAATTATATATTTACTCTCTTGGACCTTATTATTTGATAATATATTTCAGAAGGAAGTTAAGTTATTCTAAAAATTCCTGAAATATAGAGAATATTTATTTCTGTTAGGGAAAAAAAGGGCCTTTACGCAAGTTCAAAAAAAGAAAATATATGCTGGTTATCTACGCTGCTTTCCCACGTGCTTGAATTATATGCCGATTCTCTATGCCTACTGTAGTAAGACAGTACAAGAAAACCAAAATACTAATCACTTGGTACTATTTGAGTTATTTCGTCTGTTATTATTTATGCTACTATGGCTGATCGGGACGGATTATCTACAGGTTACCACACTTTTCTAGCCAGGATCAGCCTAAGAAGTACATTTAATGAGTCTGCCATTAAATACATTTCTACTGCCCAGGGCGGGAATCGAACCCGCCACTCTAGGTCTACCATGCCAGATTAAGACTTACGCCTTAAATCGCAAGGCCAACCTGAGCCCCTACTATTTGAGTTAGAACAACAATTATAGAATATTACATTCTCGTCAAGAATAAATATATGACGATTTTCATGGCGACTCATAAAAAGAATTATTTCTTCCGAGAATTATTTTCCTAAAAGAAACTCTTAAATTTTGAGTTTGGTAACTATAAAAAAAATTAGATTTGACACCATGGATCGCATTTGCATATCAACGATATGATAACAGCTGGGAAGGATTATGATTGAATTTAAATAAATGGTCATTTTCGGAAAATATACATTGTCAGATAATGTGGATGGTGTCAAAATAGATTCATAAAAACTTCGTAACCGTATGAATTAGAAAAAGAAAAATGAACTAAAATCTGGTTCCGTTGAACAATACTAACAAGTTCTCTGTACTATTTTTTGCCACAGTATATAGTGGTTGGGGAAGAAATTCCTTCGCCCCTAAGGGCTTGCCCATCGTATTCGCCAATTAGTCAGTACCTCTACCGAGACATTTGATGATGGTATTATACATATTACAAGTGGAACAAAATCACTACTTGATATAACCTCAAATATATACAATACTTAACAAACGATACGGTGTGTTAACGGCTATTTCCCACTTTTTCATATTGTAACATTCACATTTTTATTCTGTTTGGTTTGAGATCTAATCGTGGCAAGAAATTAATCAAAAGCACTTAAAATTTAAAAAAAAATTAAGTAAAAATACTAGAATAACTACCAGAACCATTAAACACAAGAAATGAAAATTTAGCGATTTACTTGACTGCAATATACCTCAAATTGTAATATATGGAAATATCACACATTCGAATAAATGTAAACTAATCTTTATAGATATAATAAACAAGGGGTCAAAATCGATCATTATCTTTATTTAGTGCTTAGTGCTTTCACATCATCAAAACATCAATTCAAAGATCTCCTCCAAAACCTAAAAAAGATTGTGAATGATATTTACTGACTTCCGGAACCTTATCAAGTTGCCGTTCATAATTAAATACTTAAATTAGATGGTAAAACAGACATGAGATACCTATTTTGTAGTAGAAGTAGCATATAATTAAATAAATTTGTTTTTCTTCAATACTCCGAAATTGGCTATTATCTAACAATACTTTTGAGAAGAGCGAGTTGAGCCGCTAACAATAGATTGAATGGATGAAAGGAGATACTTAGAATTTTAAGGGAAGGATTGAAGCTAACAAACCGTGAGTAAGATCAAAGAAGATACAGATTATTCAATCACTCACTTTTCAATAGTTGCCCTTATTCAGCAACCACTTTTAACTAAAAGATTTACAAGCTATTATCTCCTCGATTAGATTCGCTCATATTGGGGATCTCTCTCTCTCTCTCTCTCTCTCTCTCTCTCTCTCTCTCTCTCTCTCTCTCTCTCTCACTCTCTCTCCTCTCTCTCTCTCTCTCCTCTCTCTCTCTCTCTCTGTCTCTCTCTCTCTCTCTCTCCCTCTCTCTCTCTCCCTCTCTCTCTCTCTCTCTCTCTCTCTCTCTCTCTCTCTCGACCATACACATGCTTCCTTTGCAAGGTTTCGTATAACAAAAAACATAGAGAATAGTATACCGTTCCAACCTAACACAGAGAAAATATGTTTAGTGTTTGCAGCACACGCATTAATATAATGAACTTTTTGTTTAATCAATTTAATTGTAATCTATTCATTATTTCTTATATGTTGTCCCAGAAATTTTAATATTAGGATATTTGTTATTAGGATATGATCTCTCTTCTTCGACATTCTAATGAAAATTACGATTAAATATAAAAAATTCACAACAAGAGATTTTCAAATTTTCTGTTTACATGTTGAGCTTAAATAGTTGATAGTAGTAACTATGAAATCAGAACTATTGAATACCAATAGTTACCAAATGCTATCTTGGAACTGGTCATCTTGGAACTGGGGGTAATTTAAAAAGTCGTAAAATATATACTGTTTAAATTTTCCCTCATGTGCCATTATATTAAATGTCATGAAATGAAATTTTTTGTCGATCAAAACATTGCTGCCATATTTAGAGTTGTAAAAATGTTAAATTCCTTCAACCATTCACTCCAAGGGACTTAAATGCCATAGCTCTTGAAATGTCTTCCATTTTCAAAGTAGAACAGACACGCTGAATGTTGAGTTAAAACTGGATCTAAATTGACATTCAGTCTGCCAATTGAACAGACAGATATTCCGATTCAGGTGGAGGCCGGCCGTCTGGAATTCAGTAAATTGACGACTATGTACACTGTAATCAGTAAACAGTTAACAACTTGCAAGGCATATAGTGGAGATCATAAATGTGATTGGATATACATTGGTACACATTTATTTTTGTGGAGTTTTTCCACTAATAAGAGATTTTTGGCCCCAATATCCAATCAAGCTTCTGTTTGGCTTTAGGAGCAGTTGAATCGACAGGTGATCCAACAATAACAACAAATGCTTCCCTTGGAGAGCCCTCGATCAATTGAACCAACATCCGGATGTTGACCATTCGGAATAACTCACATGAAATTCATGTTTGCTCCGAGCGTTGAAATAATTGATACCCCTTCCCTAGAACCTTAGAACACACTATGGATACATTGCTCCGTAATATTTATAAATAGCAATAGCTTAATGAATAACGATACTTTTTACCAGTCGATGGAACTAAAACAATCTTCATTCTTTTTCTACTGTTTCATTTTGTCGACAATTGGAAATATTGGACAACGAGTAGAATTACCATTGTTAATTGAATTTCATTATTTTATTGAATGCAACACACTTTCTTCCTGAATAATAATAACCTGTCTTGAATAAACAATTGTATATATTGTTATTACAGTTTTATACAAATAGGAATTGGCTTTATTGCTTATTGATAAAAAAAGTTTACTTATTGAGAATGCATAGAAGTAAATTTAGTTTGAAACATACAGGGAATATAATAGAATAGAATTGTAATCAATTCACCCTTAATAGCCTGTCACATATACTTCTCTGCTGTGAGAAGCTCATCGAAGACAGAAATAAATATCTATAAACACTTTCCTCAGCAGTCAGTGATGTGCATAAAATTGAAGAGATACTTAGTATCGATAGCCTCGAAAAACTACACAAGATTTACTGCTTCATCACGTCAGCATGCAATACTCTGGAATCTATAAGTGATGATGGACCACACTCCAGTTAAATGTTATATTAAGACGGAAAAGGGCTTATAGAATGCTTTCAGTTATCCTTTATGTACTATATTTTACTATTTACACTATATTTTTTTGTTTTTCTTTATTCTCATATTATTGTTGATCTCAAGAACTTGGATTTAATTATTTATTTAGAAAGACAGAATTATTATTACACACAGAATTATTGTTATTTGTTTATTTAATTTGTACAACATGTAAATCTTTAACAAATAAATATATATTGTATATTCTACCAGTCGAAAGAACAAAAACAATCTTCATCTTTTTTTCTATTGTTTCATTTTGTCAATAATTGCAAATATTCGACGATGAGTAGAATTACCATTGATAATGGAATTTCATTATTTTATTGAATGCAACGCACTTTCTTCCTGAACAATAATAACCTGTATTGAATAGACCATTGTATATATTATTATAACAGTTGTATACAAATAGGAATTGGCTTTTATTGCTTATTGATAAAAAAGTTTACTTATTGAGAGCGCATAGAAGTAAATTTAGTTTGAAACATACAGGGAATATAAATAGCCAACGTTTAGAATTCAGCAATGTTTAAATTACATTGTTTGGCAACAGTTGCTCTGTTATTCATTACAATGTAATCCACATCTCACTAGAGTCTCACAAGACATTAGCATGCTTCAGGAGGAAACTGAAGAATTAATATTTGTGCGTTGAGAAAATTTAAGATCAACTTATTTTTAACTTCAACGATGGCAGTGGTTAATGTACCCACGGCCCTAAACCCTACGGCCTTCAGTAAAGCCGTTCTGTATAATTCTGATCAAAATCAGAGGTTACTACTGATTTTGAGCAAATATTCTCAATTCCAATTTTAATATATGTGAATTTTGTTCCATCTTTAGGCTGGATAAGACAGAAAGGATTAAGTTTAAAATGTTATTTTTTTAACGACCTCTACTTAGGCTAATTGGTGTGAGTGTTCTACAGGTTGCCACCTTTTTCTAGCCAGGGTGGAAAGGAACTAGGGACTTCGTCACTAAATAAATTCCTATTTCCTAGGCTCACCTAGGTTTCGATTCTCAAATCGAACTCACATTACATTTACCAATTGAAATTAAGACCATTACTCGCGTGGCTAACCTGGCACTCCAAGAATGACGTTAAGAAAGAAGGAAATATAAGATGAAACACATTTCGAACACATAAAAGGCCGACGATTGATTGCCTGCATTCAGAAGAAGTCTCATTGAAGTAGAAGCCAAGAGCCACTCCTCAGACAGGAAGAAATACCAGTGATAAAAAATTCTGTTATCAAGACCAGAAAAACATATTTTAAGAACATTTAAGAAAAAATACAAAGAGTACTAGAGATTGTCTTCAAAATCATACGTCTTATAAAGTTGAAAAATTATCATTGGGGCATATGTTATAATATCATAGTCGGAAAATGTAAGAATGCAATTTGAATTAATATTTTTTTTTTAAAAAAAACTATGAATTTACAAGAATCAGTGGATTTCTTAACGAGTACCTTTTTGGTCATTCAAAATAGGTCACAATTGAATAAAAAGAAATGACGATGAAAACAATATATATATATTTTTTTTCAAATTATTATGTTCTTGTCATTTTAATCGAAGCTATTTCAACAAGAAAAAAAATTAAATAGAAGAACGCATTAATGAATTAAATCACAGTCTTTATAATGGTAATAATACATTATTGCAAGTTAATGTATCCACCTTGATAGAAGTTTTCAATATACCCTTCAGTCATGTAATATTTCTTAAAATCCATAAATAAAAAGACTCTTGATGGATGCAATAAAAACCAATATCATATCAGCCCCCTAGGGCACTATTCATATTTTCACGAAAAATAATTGGAATTTTCACTGATTTATAGAATAAACTGTTTTCTTATGCACAATGAACTCTTAAATTAAAAAACAGGGGCTACGGTTAGCCATGTGAGTTAAAGCTTTGCCTTTAATCTCACATTGTAAATCTAGAGTGGCGAGTTCGATTCTCGCCTGGGCAAATAGGAATTTATTTATTGACGAAATTCATTAAATAAAATCCTTAGTCCCACCCTGGCTAGAAAAGCGTGGTAATCTGTAGATAACCCGTCCCAGTTAGCCATAGTTGCAAAAAGTGGACGTTAATTCGTAAATAAATTAATTAATTAAATAAAAAAAATCCGTTTGGCTTTTTTCAATACAAAAGCTTGAATTCAGCTTGAATTGCCAGATGAACAGGCAATAGTTTATAATGGACGTAACTATTTCTGCGGTCAAGACGACAAAAAGATGTCTCACATGATTGTCCAACACTCCAGTATGGGGACTATATGTTTATAGCAATACACAAATTTACTAAAAGTGGTTCAAGTTGTGTTTCACGTCGCACGGAGTTTAAGGATTTGAAATATAAAGATATTTTTAATGCTGAACGTCCTCAGAATACAGATTAACTGGATATGCTATGATTTCTTGTTGAATTGCAGCAATTCGTATCGAAATCAAAAGTTATTAAAAAATCATCAAATAACGGTAAGATCGAGTTTTAGTAAATCAATAATATTAAAATTAGTGTCAACGTAAGCAAATCCGAGGTCATTCCTGAAATTTATGATTTATTGATATTAAATATCCAGAAAGTAAAGATCACCGAAAATAAAAACGTTTCTCAAGCAAAGTATCTGAATTTCATAATAAATAAAAATTCAACTTTGAAATAATTTATTGCCATAAGTTTTGGGCATGATGGTTTTAGAACAACTCACAAGGCAGCTATAGTCTCATCTCTTACATATTGGATTCAAATGTGGTATGAATAACTCTTGGAAGCATGATGGAATGAAAATGACATACCAACTTATGGAGTTACAAATTTATGCTGTAGTTATTATAATTTTCCTGAATGTCAGGTTCTGTGATCATTCAACGAGTCTGGTATGACGCTAAGAAGTCATATTGTTGGGTTCAGAATGGCCAGCAATGGGGACAAGTCTAGTGAGTTTTAGCAGATTTCCCTCAAGGGCAATTGAGGTCGTACTCATGACATGATTTTCGAATTTTTGTCTATTGCCGCTTTAGCGGTCGCAATGTTTGTTTAATCGCCACCAAACTCGGTATTTAATCGTTTTATGTAAAAAGATCAAGTTCGTTAACGGCTGAAATCGGACAAGTGAGAAAGAGGGTTTAGAGGAGGTAATTTTGAAAATTCGAAATATCTCCATTGCTATGCGTCGCATCGAAAAATTGTATGAAACCAATCTTATTGCAAATAAAATTTAGTATAAATATTGTCATATACATGTATTCTCTATCGTGAATATTAACCTAGATATTTGCATTTTTATTAAGTGTAACGGACGAGCTATGGTCGCTTCTATATGTTCCCGCCGAAAGCTAGTTCGACCGTTTCCGTAACATGTTCGGCACTCGTATGGAGATTTCTCTATTGTATAACTTTACGTGGGAATTCTGCTTAGTTTACGCAGCCTCTGCGTGACGGACTTTATTCTTATCTAGTGTTATTTGACAGGTCTAATGCTGTGCAAATGACCATCGTTGGAGAAAACCAAAGACAGTTATGCCCACCCCACCCCCTTGTGAATAATATTTCGTTTTCTAACATTTGCGTGACGGATAAATTCTTTCATAACATTAGTTAATGTGATAAATGAACGAGCTAATGTGTTGATGAGCTAAAACGCCATCATGATAGATTCAAAGATCAACGGCCCCCGATGACGTATTCTGCATTAATTTAATATTCCATGTCTGGGCTTGGGATAATAATGATATGCTGCAAGAAACAGAAGGCATGTTCAAAGCCTTGTCGGATCCTACCTGTTGAGGGCGATGGCCCGTCGTGACGTAAGCTGCATTAATTTTTAGGCAACGTTGGAGTATGTTCTCCATTAGTCCTTTCAAATATTTCAACAGGTGTTACTCCCTGCTTTGTCACCGCCGTTTCACAGCTCTATTTATGCTGTTTTAAACTTTAACAGGTCAAATTAATGATTAGGACTCTCACTTAACATTCTGCTATGTTTTTACTTAGATGAGAATATGTATAGACCACTTTTGGCATATTTAGCTAGATATTTTACTCACGATAAGTTTTATTAAAACTTCCTTTCTCCTATCTCATGCGTGATGAAAATGAATGTCATTCAAATAGATATATATATATTTATTTATTTCTAGGGAGAAGGGGTAGTCCAAGACTAAGATGGACTCTAAACTCAGGGCCCATAAATTGAGCATTTTAACCCCCCAGAACTCGCGTCAAAATGAGTGACCTGAGAACTAGCGCGTGAGATTTTTTTCTCACGCCACCTATTTTCCTAAAAAAAAAGTTGGTAAATAAAATATTTTCAACTAAAATAATGTTTATTTATTATAATCATCAAATACTAATATAAAATAATGATATTTACAAAATTAAATCTATTTCGTACATGGATTCTGTTTTGAAGAAACATGATATCAAGCGACTTAAAAAGCTAAGAAATTAATTAAAGTTTTGTTCGCCACAAGAATGACATACAACAAAGGAATGTCCATTACAAACTGTTTTCTGCATTCTAGGCAACTCGTTTTTGACATTTTGTTTTTTTCTCCTAGGACAATAGTCACAAAACTGCGACGGACTAGAACCAGAAACTTTCGTTGCTCCATTTTGTTTCTCTCTAATAGGGGCATGACGGTCAGTTGTGAACGGTTGATCGGGTGAGGTTTGATAAGTTCCTGAGCCGAAAAACGGTTTTCGGTAAATCACGAAAGCACTCGATTGGTGATGAGAACTAACGTATTAAAAATTAAAGAAGTTTCTCCAGAACTTGCTTGATGAGAAAAACACAATAAACCAAAAAAACGTTGCGCCAGAACTCGCACTGTGAGAAAAACACTCACACTTAACTTACTCCGGCTGATTAACCTTGACCTGGCGACAGTCAGCTGATACTAATGATTGGGAGTCAACGAGGGTGGTAAGAGAAGGTTACAAGGTGTAGCTAGAGATAGCTTCACTATCGCCAAAGACGTATAATAATTGGCATAACTTTTTTCTTCGGAGTGTGAGTATTTTACTCACGGCGCGAGTTCTGGAGGGTTAACCACTGGGAACACTGAATGTATAATGTGTTAAATATGTCCTGATGTACGGGGTAAAAAGTTATATATTAGCCGGAGACCAAATGCGGTTACATACCGGAAACATTTCGGAAATAAGGTGACGTTGATATTTTTGTATGTGCAGGCCACCAGTAGCCAGAGACCTTGTGACGAAGAAATCCTGGTTTCCACGAGAAGGATCAAGGGAAAAGTTGTAGTTCAAATGACACGGCATTACTCCATCCAAAAATAAAACCATTTTTTACTTCAAGTCAATAATGTCACGTGAGCAGAGAGGATGTGAAATTGAGACGAGATTTCAAGAAATCCATCCCTCTTTAGCCTGCAACAGCTGATAGACATTAGCTAATATGAGTAGGCAGACTACACATTATGTTGTTTTAGACTCCTTCGATGGTAATTCATTACGGTTTTTAGAATTAGTCATTGCCTCCAGAGTGATTATTCACAATTTTTTTGTGGTTTTCCAAAGGGCATCATTAGTTGGTAGTTATGATGTTGGCGCGCCAAACTCGTATCACATACATACACCGTAAAAACATAGAATTTATTAACGCGCCAATGTTGCATCTCTTTTCCATTTAGAATGTGCCTGAGATTTTATTTAATGATGCAACCTAATTCCAATATACTCACTGCCCCGCTGAACAAAATTAATAATATTATTTGTTAGATATGCCATTCACGATATTTGTGTAGAATGCAGTTGAATGACTGAGAATGTGTAACACATTAAATATGAATGTTTATCAGATGACGTGAAGTGTACATATTCTACATGCCCCCCCCCCCAGTCAATAATGAATATATGTCTGATGTTCCTTCTCCCTCCATTTGGTGTTGACGGGTGTCAATCATCGGGGGATAACCCTTAGCAATCTCTGAGCTAGAGAGCTTCCCCTTTTAGTTCTCCTTAGTAGAAATCAGGGATGGAACTACGTACATATGGATCATATGGATGTTTTACACGAAGAACCACACCTTGTAAAGCCTTTGTACTAATAGCTTACTCCGTTTGGAGATTATTTTAAAAAAAGAAAATAAATATCTACTAAATTAGTCATTTTAAGTCTTGTAATAGAGGCTGTGAGATAACTACAAAGTCGTAAAAAATAAAAATAGGGGAAAAAAATACCGGTGAATAGCAAAAATTAAGTAATGCTCTGGTAGACTTCAGGAGCAATGGACTGTTGAAACATTAGATCATAATGTAGAAAGAGTTATAACCGGTCGAGATAGTAAATGGTTATGTGGGAAGCAGATATATTTGGGAAATATGGCATATATACCTGAAGAACTTTTGCACACAGAAGAAATGCTCTCAATTTGGATTTGAAGTGTTGGTACCTCATGAAAGACATTTGGGGCTCAGGTTAGCCATGTGAGTCAAAGCGTTGACCTTTATCTCACATGGTAAACCTAGAGTGGCGAGTTCGATTCTCGCCTGGGCAAAGGAAATTATTTAGTGACAGAATTCATTAAATAACATCCTGAAATCCCACCCTGGCTAGAAAAGGGTGGTAACCTGTAGATAACCCGTCCCAATTAGCAGTAGTTGCAAAAAGTGGACGTTAATAAATAATAATAATGAGAGACATTTATGAAGAAGGTCCGTGGAAAATGTGTGAAGCGGGGAAACACAAATAAGGCTACTGAGATTGAAATGGAACGGCACCACTTGGTGCCTAGTGAGTACCGAGAATGTTAAGCAGTGGTGCAAAATGGATGAACTAGCTTTGGCGGGAGAAAATTAATTTCTAAATATTGCACTGAGGCAATGAGGTTCCTCTAATAAAGACATTATTTCAGTTCTATATGTGATATATATTTACTTTTAAAAAAGGGATGAATTACCCATTCAAGGTATTAATAATAATGCATTTTTAATACGCTAGGAGTTTTTAAGTTTGCATCAAGAAGATGGTTGGTTTTCCTATAATATAAAAGACCCTCACGCAGGGGCTGCGTAAACTAAGCAGATTTCCCACAAAGGTTTTTTGTTGCATCTCTGTTTTTCAATTTTATACAGTTCTTTTTTCTGAGCAGCATTGCCACAGTTGCGAGGCTCAAATAAATATTATGTTAAATATGTCCAAAATTGCGGGGTAAGAAGAGGGTTGGTTTCCCAGAATATAAAATACAATTGGCTACAGTTGAGTACACCTGGTAAGCACTTTTGGTACAACACCACCATTTTGAGCATGTTGAGTATTGTACATTCCAATGGACCATGTCCATCAATGGATAGGCGTTGCGGTCTGCATCTGTGTATACTGTCTAATGCTAATTAATTGTCACCCTATGCAAGCATTGGAGTAGTGGAGAATGGCTTTCTGAGAATTCTAGTCCGAGTGGAACCCGTGCCACTCTACCTGATCACTTTGTTGTTGAATAGCCTCATAGAGGGGAATCCCTGAATGTCCTTTAGATCCTTTCTCTTCTCCTGGAGTAAATGGACTACATCTTAGTTACAGTTTACCAGGCGTAAGACAACTTCATAATACCGTGCCGAGGACAGCATTTTTTTTTTTACATATTAGATTGTTGCTGGAAGTGGTTTGTTATATTTATATAGAATTCAATGTGAGTCGATCCTTGCAAGGGGATATTATTACACATAACCAATGAGTTAACTAAACAATAATCTGGTCATCAGGTTTAATAAGTAAAATTCAGTAATAAAACAAACTCTTCATTGTGATAAAATAAATAGGACGATTCTGAAGATAATCCTACCTAGAACATGCTAAGAATGTGTCTGGAAATGTTTAAAAAAAATAAAGTACGTCACGCATTGGCTGCGTAAACTATGCAGATTTCCTACGTGAAGTTTTACAATAGAGAAATCTGCCTAATAATAACAGTAGTAGTAACGAATCTCTAAACCAATTCACGAGGGACGAACAGTTACGGAAACGGCCGAACTAGCTCTCAACGGATAGTCCTGAACATAGCCGACTCCTGCCGACCACACACACAATACAGATTCAAATATCTCGGTTAATATTCAAGATAGAGAATAAATGTATAGAACAATATTTATAGTAAATGTAATTTGCAATAAGATTGGTTCTATCCCCCCCCCTATAACTCCCCCCCTTACACTTGTCCGATTTCAGATATTAACGAACTTGACCTCTCTTTTTACATAAAACGAATAAATATGGAGATTGGTAACGATCAATCAAAAATTGCGACTGACATATATATATATATATATATATATATATATATATATATATATATATATATATATATATATAATTTTGAATGGACCTCATTTTCGTCATCTCCTGGGGAGGATCGATGGAATTTAAGGAAATTTTTCGAAACGATTTTTTTTAAGGGAAATCTGCTAAAAACGGCTGAATTGAATTAATTCGAAAGCACATATCGTTGGGTAAAAAGTGTTTTTTTTTTTTCTTTTTTTTTCATTTCTCTACAAATTCTCCGACTATACATACCATTAACAGAATACTCACTCGTTCAAAAATATGTGTTCTAAATTATTTATTATTCAGAATTATATTCAATGCCAAAGTAGGGATAAGGCTTTACAAATTATTAAATTAAATTAGCTTGCGTCCTTACATTTTTAATGACTTTCCGCTTATCAGATCAGTGTTTTCATAATCCATCTTCTGTAATATTTAAAACTGAGGGGATATTTTTTAATACAAGAAAGGGGTTTAAAAAAAGGTTTTTTTAAGACAGTTAATTCACTGAGAATGATTATGTTTTAATTATTAATAGTATTATAAAATACTTTGTATATTGTCAATAAAGGCTCTTATAATTCTTTTTTTTTCATTTTTTTCCCGCTAAGAGTAGCTAATTATTTTTTTTTTTAAAATACTGTTTTCAGAATACTTGAAAACTTCATTGACATTCTGTATGTGGCTCATATTTTTAAACATAATGACCAACAAAATAAAAAAAATAATAAACTTGAAATGGAATATATTATCTTAATCGTTAAGTCTCTAATAGGTTTGGTAGTTTGCAAAATACGCCCTCTTCATCAAATTTGATCTAGACACTTTTAAGAACGGAGTTTTCTTCTTCTTCCCAGTTCCTCATAACAATTCAATTTCAACATTATGCAGTCGTTAACTGCAACCCAAATACAATTTAAGATTCTTTATCTCATGTCGGAAATATATTTCAAGTCTCGGTTACTTAAGGTTCTTAAACTTAACTTAAGCTTCCTTCACAATAAAATGTGAAAGTGTCATCTATAATCTGGGAGACATTCCCTACTTGGGAAATCTCCAATTCGTGCCAGACTCAGCTCGAGGTCTTTTTTAACCCTTCAGAACTCGCGTCAAAATGTGTGGCCCAAGAATTCACGCTTGAGAATTTTTCTCACACCACCTATTTCCCTCAAAAGAATTTGGTAAATAAAATATTTTCAACAAAAAAAAATTATATTTATTATAAACATCAATTAATGATATAAAATAATAATATTATTCAAAATTTATCGTAAAGTTATTCGTTTTGAAGAAACATTATGTCAAGCAACTTAAAAAGCTACCTAACTAATTAAAATTTTGTTCTCCACAAGAATGACATACAACAAAGGAATGTTCACTACAAACCGTTTTTCTACAAGTTCGGTAACTCTTTTTTGACTTCTTGTTTTTTTCTCCTCGGACAATAGGTACAACTTCTACACCAGCAATCCTCTTCATTTTGTTTCTTTCTAATAGGGGCATGGTGGTCAGTTGTGAACGGTTGATCAGGTGAGGTTTGATAAGTTCCAAAAACAGTTTTCGATAAATCACCAAAGCACACGCTTGATGAGAACAACGCTCGTATTAAAAAAGAAAAAAAACTTCCACCAGAACTCGCTTGATGAGAAAAGCACTCACAATAAACCCAAAAAAAAGTTGCGCCAGAACTCGCACTGTGAGAGAAACACTCGCACTTAACTTACTCCGGCTGATTAACCTTGACCTGGCGACAGTCAGCTGATACTAATGATTGGGAGTATACAAGGGCAGTAAGAGAAGGCTACAAGGTGTAGCTAGAGAGAGTAGTACTATCACCAAAGCCGTATAATTATAGATATAACTATTTTCTTCGGAGTGTGAGTATTTGGCGCATGGCGCGAGTTATGGAGGGTTAATAAACATCCTCATAAAATGATTTTATTTATATTATATTGTTCATTTAAAATTTGTAATGTATTAAATGCGGTTAAAGAATCGTAAATTTATGTTAGACAAATATAATTTTAAAAAAAATTATAAAAAAAAAATTCAATCTGCTCTGGTAAATGTGGAACCATATAAACGCTGAATTCATTTAATTCCTAAGCATACTGCTTGATACTAGGTGTCTCATTTGATTGCCCCTTTGAATAATTAACTATCATATGATATGTAATCATTGACCAATAAAAATATTTTAATCTTCTAAAAATGACTAAAAGATCATTTTTAGCAGATTTCCCTTAAGGGAAATCAGCTATTGAGGTTGTACTCATGACGGAATTTTCCAAAGTCCATCGATCCTACCTAGTAGATGACGAAAATGAGGTCCGTTCAAAACTGTATATATATATATATATATATATTTGTCTGCTACCGCTCTAGCGGTCGCAATTTTTGTTTGATCGTTACTAAACTCGATATTTAGTCGTTTTATGTAAAAAGGAAGATCGAGTTCGTTAACGACTGAAATCAGAGTAGTGGGAGGGGGGTTTAGAGGGAAGGAATTTCGAAAATCGAAATATCTCCGTTACTATACGTCGGATCGAACAATTGTACAGAATCAAATATACTGCAAATTAAATTTGCTATAAATATTGTTATATACATTTATTCTCTATCATGAAAATTAACCGAGATATTTGCATTTTTATTAAATCTGGGCGGCTAACGGACGAGTGACTTTCACGCCAAAAGATAGTTTGGCCGTCTCCTTAACTGCTTGGCTCTCGTGAAATTTTTCTACTTTAAAACTTCACGAGGGAAATCTGCTTTTACCGTTTATGCAGCCCCTGCGTGACGGACTTTTGTTGTTATTTATTTAATTTGTTGTATCATTAAAGTGATTCGCACTTGTATGAGACATGGTAAACAATTGTAAAGAGTAAGTGACTTTATGTTAATTGGACCCACTTCACGTTGATTTAATTAACAGCGGAAGTAAATTAATCCAGCTTTAAGTAACGTATAGTGCCTGTATCATTGACAAGAAGAATACAATAAAACACTAGCCCCAGCCGTTGAGTTGTTAATTCGAACAGATGTACAGCGTGACGGGCCTACAAGATGGCTACCCAGCTTTGGGATGTGCTTTAACGAACTATAGTCATGTAAAACACTTTTACGTCTGTACAACCAATTCGCTTCTTTTCACAAACATTTCCCTTCGCTTTTCAGTCGACGGAAGAAAATCGAATTCTCCCTTATAAAACAATTGACGAATTTATTGCTTTCAGTTTATCAAATTTCCCATAAGGAAAATCAGCTGTTAAGATTGTACGCATGACGCGATTTTGAAAAAAATTCTTCAAATGTCCATCGTTCCTACCTAAGAGATGTCCAAAATGATGCGCATTTAAAACTATATACGAGTAAGAACAAACAAAATAAGCTGTCCTCTTTCTGAGGGTACCTGTATGGTCAGCCTCCTAAACTTCCAGTTTATTGGTAATATTATTATTTATTTTTTAATTTGTTTATACGGTATATGGGAATTAGGAATTTTATAAATTGAATGGAGGAAATTAGGGAGGTATCTCAGGTGAGAGTGCAGCTTAATATTTCATCTTTATTTTTTTTTTATAAATGATGATTCGCAGTCCTTATAGATGAATTTAGGATAAGTGTGGACAAGTCCTTTAGATTATCTTAGGTCAGCCCATATTCTATTAATATCTTGACGGATTTTTGATGGAAGACTCATCTTGAACCAAACAGTAGTCCCATAACCGTCCAATCTTGGTATTTTTCAGAGAAATAGATGCAACAATATATATAAATATATATATATATATATATATATATATATATATATATATATCAACACACGGGAAATGTACTTAGTTTATGCGATCCTGCGTAATGGGAGTAGAGTTGGCAACAATGAAATACAAAACGTGTACAATGATTACAATATATTATATTTAGCTTCAGAAAGAAATAGAATTTTTAAATTAAATGTTCAACAAGGCAATGCCAAAATATCACATTTAATACGCATTGGATATAGTGTTTTTAAAAAAAAACAAAAAAAAAAAAAACGTTAACTTAAATATATTTACTAGTATAGGTACTATTGTAATATAATCACTTACCAATGTTATCGTTACGGATAATATTCAAAGCCAATTTCATTTTGAAGAAAAAAATATATATTTTTTATTGAATATGGCTGGTAGGTGGACACGAAGAAGCGAGAAGACTTCAACATGTCTGCCGACTTATCCTTCGTTGCTGAGTAAAGTATTCAGTGTTTTGTGGGCATAAATAATAACTCCGAGGAAAATATTGAGATATTTTGTGTTATAACATTTTTAATATTTTCTTAAAAGATGTTGAAAAATTGTTTTGCAAATAATTGAGAAAATCGTTTCGCCTGTTTTCTGGACTATCTGAGTCCAGTCTGTAATAACTAATCCACTGATTTTTGACTCATTGTTCAGCCGTATTCAATTATTGAATAAGTTAGAAATATTAAAAATTGCCCAGTTGGCGTCAAAGGTCTGAGCTCACCTTGTAACCAAAAAAATCCAAATGAATTCATGAACAATGAAATATGTTCTAACTACATATTGTGATCTTCTGAATTCTCGCTACAGCCGTCTATTCCGAAATTTGAGTTCCCTTGGTCTGGGCGAAGAGTATCTCCAGTCCGATGTACCTTTAGAGAAGATGAGAGCCCTAGTCCAGCTGAGACTGTCGTCGAGTGATGAGATTCAATTTTTTTTATTTTTTAATTATACTCTATCATTTTGTAGTTATTTTTTGTTGTGGTATCTTCTTTTTCTAAAATTCTAAATATTGAAGTTTTGCATTTCATTTAGTTGAGCATTATTTTGTTTGTATTCTCTTTTGTTCTATGTTATTTATTTATTTATCCTTCTTCCTAAGGCCACCAGACCCCTGTAATAGTTATATAACAAAATACAGAATATTATTATTATTATTATTATTAACATATTGTGATCTTCAGTAAATAAAACTGAGGTGACATTCTTATAAAGCTTTTTTACAGTGTTATTGTATGTATTTGCAATAAAGGCCTTAAAATGATCACTAAAGCTTGATAATTATACGTTGTATTATTACCTTGTAGAAGCAATTATTGCCTTGTAGTGAACTTTGTTACCGAAATGAAACATTATTTTTTAACAACAAAGGCTATTGGAACAATCTACCTTTAGCTAAATAGTTTATTAACTTCATAATGAATCTTGTTAATATGTAAATACTAAATTCTGTTCTAGTTCTTTTATTTGCTATTAAAACTTCAAAGCCGTATCAAAACCAATAAGCATACAAATGGGAAATTACCGTATTCCTGAGGGAACAATGGATATTATTCAATACATTTTCGTTTCGTTAATAGCAAATTTTGTCGAAAATAAATGTGTTTCAGTCCGTGAGACAAATTAAACAGCGAACTTTATCTTCGAAAATAAACAAAGATAATTTTAAATGTCACGCCAATTGAAGAGGGAAGAAATTGAAGTTTGCCTACCGAAATGGGATCATTTAATATTTAAAAAATTGGTAAAATAGATTGAAGAGGGACGGATGGGCTACAGTTATTATGGAAAAGCATTTTTGGCAAAAGTTTTTATTTTACAAAGTTTCTATTTAATTTTAAGCTTTTCAGTACAGTTAAAGAAACTTCATTATATTTAGTTTTAGAGAAAAAATTATGAATTTGTAAATTGAACGGAGAAAATAGTTTGTCACCTAGAAACATGTGTGTTAAATGTAAGAAGATACTAGGAGTAAACAGGAATATGTATTGTAAAAATTACAAAATTTAAATAAATAATGAATGGTAAATTAAAACTATTTCACAGAAAAAAAATTGTGAGAAAAGAGTTTCTTGTTGCTTTGGGACGCAAACCTCTCCCTTCTGATATCTAAAAAACAATCAACTAAGCCTCGAATAGATAGATGTAAACATTATTTTTAATAATTCAAATAAAGGGTTAGAACCGCCAGTATTAATGATACTGTTGCCATGGCTTTTGGTGGCGATCGTCGTCACTGGCTGATGGTCGAGTACAGCTGCCATGTTCTTTCGATAAGATAGCACCATCTTCAAGCCCACCAAAAGTTGTACTCCAACTTGTGGGCACAACAACTTTTTGAAGGGCTTGAAGATGGTACCATCGCATCTAAAGCACAATGTCAGTAAGTCATGGGGTACATTGAGATTGTCGCGTATCGTGCTCTCCGTGACACTGCCCAAGTCAAAATTTTTGACTACAAATTGTTAGAATTACAAAGTAATTTTGCAGCATTAATAAGCCGGACACGAAGCGGCTCTGTAAACGAGGCAGATTTTTCACGTGCTGGAATCGCATTTAGTTTTTAAGGTTCAGGGTAATGAAATGAACGTTAACACAGCACTGTTATATATATTCCGCTTGTTAACATCTATGTTAACTTTTTTGAATTACTTTGTAGCACCAGAACTTGTCGATTTTTGCAATCAAAAATGTCCCATTCATATACATCAAGGCTACTTTTTCATCGGGTTGTGTTGCCCCGAATTGATTATTTTGCCGTTTCAAGTTTTTCATGCTCATGAAATTTTTATGTTGCCTATTTTCTCTTGGAAAGAACCAAAAGTAAAAAGGACTTAAAATGTAAGCTAGACTTGATATGATATAATGCACCATGGAATAAAAAATAGGCGTTCACATACGGCTTAAACCGAAATTAATGAAAGTTTAAAAATTACAAAATATTCTAGAAAATCATTAAAATACCTATTGCCTTTCCATAATGAGTTACAATAAAAAGTATAAAGAAACACTTGTCCTATTGCATTGAGGCTGTGCCACCACTAGATGTGCTACACTTCAAAATAATATCAATTTCAACTAGTAACAGAGATGTTACCCACGCAATTTATAATTCACTTTATTTATTGAATTCTAAAATAAATAACGTATTTAAAAAGTTAAAAGCGGATTTTGAAAAATATAATAGTTCGCTAAATAAGATCGAGTAAAATTAATAATACTTTATGACATATTAATGTTATCGTTAATAACAGAGTGGATATGAAAAGGAACGATTTATACTTCTTTCTAGAACTGTGAAAAACGAGTTAGCGAACAGAAAGAAAGAAAAAAATTGTTCTCCCGGCCAACTCATGGATGAGCGGTGTAGCCTTCGTTATTTTTCCTCGTTTTCTTTCAAATAAATGGTCGTTTTGTTTTAATATTGGTAACATTTACATGTTAAAGGAACTACGAAAACTATTGCAAATGATACACGTTATTTCTGAACTCGAGTAAATTTAACGAAACTAGAAAAAGTTGTAACTTACGAAAGATTAATATAAATGTAAACAATAATAAAAAGTGATGATTAGAAACCTTTTCACAAAAATCTTGATGTTAAAATAAAGGATATTGGATTAGTTGCGTTCTGATTAACCATAATAGCATAAAGTGATCGCCAACTAGTAAATAATGGCATTTAAAAAATAATTTTTCCAGAATTGAAGTATTCCTTGTTTAATCAGTGACACACATTTAGATTGCTAGGCATATGAAACAAATAAGAAGGATTGTGATCATGAGAAAGCCAAAACTACATGAAAAATGTCCTGTCCAGGCGATAAATAAAAACACAATAATTACCACATCATTGTTTTTACTAACTATATTTTATAAGGGCATCTCTAAAGGGAGGTCCTTTTTAAAAAATTAAAAATATTTAATTTAATCAAATTGTATTCCGTTCAATCCAGTTATAAAATTGAAATAACTGGATTGAACGGAAACACATTAACACAATTTAAATATTTTTAATATTCTATAAAGTACTTTCCTTTAGTAAATGTGCTTATAAACTATTGTTCATTTTGAAATTTATACGGTGAGCTGTGTAAAAAATATATATACACTCCGTTAATATTTTTGCAGAAAATCAAAATGTATAAAACGAAAATTGTAGCGAATAACTTAATGAATAATATTTGTTTACAACATTAATATGACTTTGGACTTAAAAATACCCCATCTTCCATAATACATGAAATGCAACAAGCTTTACACTATTCTAAAGTATTACACGAGCCATGTTGTGGGTTACAGATAAGAATGGTTTCCTGTGAAAATATGACGATTTAATACACAAAATCCACTTCTATTCATCAATTTTAAAAATGCACTACAACATGAAAAATAGAAGTACTGTCACTCATTTGCTTTACCCAAGACATAAGTAGCTGGACGAATTCATTATTATAATTGCTGTTATCGGGAAATTAATTGAAATGATAATGGTTTCCCGTCGAAATATAAATATTGGGCAATCGGAAACACTAAATAATAAATTCATTTTCTTCGAATTAGTTTTATTTATAGGTTTGCTAACAAATGCCTATGGACTATGGGGATGAAAAAAATCTAGTTTCCCGTCAAAATGACGATTATAGCATCTTGCAATCCTGGTAAAAAATATGATTAAACTTTGTTGAGGCATTCTTTTGTAATGCCATGGAAATTTACAAGGAGTTGGCCGAAGTCGAAAATAAATAGTACCAAATGTTAGTTAGGCCCACCAAATGTTAGTTAGGCCGTTTTCGTAACTGATTGACTCTGGTGAAATTTCTCTTTTGTAAAACTTCACTTGGGAAATCTGCTTAGTTTACGCAGCCCCTGACTATTTGTTCTAGGAAGGGATTGAAACCTGTGGACTATTGATCTCCGAAAAAAAAAATGAAGATTGAAATAGAAAATCAGTCAATCCTTAGAGTATTATTTGTATAGATACAAGTAATTCTTATATATGCGTATAGCACAATATGAGAGTATAAAGTTGATATGTTTACACCTCACCCGTTCTATAAAAACTCATTCCACTCCTGGTCCAAGATGAACATTTTGCAAAAGCTTTTGAGCTGTTCTCTGAGTAGAACCTTAACAGCTGATTCAACTCAAGGTTAATTTGCCAATATAAACAATACGCAATGGAATCACTATTGTGAGGACTGTCTAATGCCGAGGAATGATTGGTCTGAGCTAATCCCTCCTTGGCAACACTCGAAGCCGGAATGTTTGCTCTGAAGACGGCCGTTTTGTTCGTCAGAGTGGAGAGTCCGGCCTGAAACTGGAGAAGGTATTGTCTGGCAAACAGGGGCAGAGTGGCCCCTCCACAATGGCCTATGCACACAAACCACCGACCGAAAAGTCTGCCTTTTAGTCTTCGCACAGATAAGAATCCGGGCGGATCAAAGAAACGGATATTTAGCTTTTCCCTCAAAAGTTTATTTGCTCCCAAAATATTTCCAAGAGGCAAACTCTGTTCGCTTTTGTGCGAGGGCATTTGCTCTCTTTCCCACTCTGAGGCATGTTGTTAATTTTCGTTTCGCCGACATAAAAGGACACTGGAGGACTTTCTAACGACAAGGGACTTTTCAGGATGTAATATCTTTCTATCAACAGCTCTATTCACAAATTGTTTTCTTTTTTAATACTAAACTGAAGTATTACAAACTTAACCGCTACTACGGTACATTTACTCATTGTTCAATTGAAAAGATTGATCACTTAAGACTACTAAATTTTGAATACGTTTCTGATATCTAGGGACATCGGAAACAGTAAATTAAAATAAAGTTACATTTCAAACTAATGTTATTTATTAAAGGCCACATTTTGCAACTAAGGCTAATTGGAACGGGTTATCTATAGGTTAGAACCCTTTTCTATACAGGATTACATTTTATTTAATTACTTTGTCACTAAATAAATTCCTATTGCCCAGGTGAGAATCGAGTTGACGGCCCTAAGCATAACTTTCATTCCCAACATCAATGCCTTAACGCACATGGGTAACCTGAGCTCCATTTCAATCTAGGAAGAGAAAAAATAAAAGAAACCTATATTTTAGTTTATTATGGGAACATATAATGGATTTTTTTTATCAGGTATGAACTTTATAATTTTCTGTAAGAATTACATTGGCAATATTCGAGTTCATTGATAATAATAATAATTTTTTATTTTATTTTATTATTTGGTTTCTGCCCCACAGCGGTGGTGATTGGTATAATTTGAATAATATATTTACTCCCTCATGCACTTACCTTTGTTGTCCTTTATTTTTATATTATGGAAAATATTCCTTTAATATCTGATTGTTTCTCATATCCGTACTTTGTCTAAAGAAATTAATAAAAGTTAACCACTTTAAATCTTTTTAAGTTAAAAATAAGCAATAAATGGCAGGAGTCAACATTCATAATGTTAATTTTTAAAATCAATAGTTTTTAACGATTTTTTATAGGTATTAGCAAATTTCCCTTAAGGGAAATCAGCTATTGAGGTCGTACTCATGACGCAAAGTTTTGAAACATTCCCTCAAATGCCCATCGATCCTACCCAAGAGATGACGAAAATGAGGTCCGTTCAAAATTATATATATATATATATATATATATATATATATATATATATATATATATATATATATATTTGTCTGTTAACACTCTAGCAATCGCAATTTTTGTTTAATCGTCACCAAACTCGGTATTTAATCGTTTCATGTAAAAAGGAAGATTAAGTTCGTTAACGGCTGACACCGGACCAATGGGAGGGGGAGGGGTTTAGAGGGGGGATTTTTAAAATTCAAAATATTTCCGTTATTATGCGTCGGATCGAAACATTGTATAGAATCAATCTTATTGCAAATTTTATTTACTATAAATATTGTTCTATACATTTATTCAGTATGTTGCATATTAACCGAGATATTTGCATTTGTATTGTGCGTGTGGTCGGCAGGAGTCGGCTACGTTTCGGGACTCTGCCGATAGCTAGTGCGGACCGTTTCGGTAACTGTTTGTCCCTCGTTAATAGGTTTAGAGATTCCTTACTACTACTGTTGTTATTAGGCGGATTTGTCTATTGTAAAAACCTCACGTGGGAAATCTGCTTAGTTTACGCAGCCCCTGCGTGACGGACCTTTTTTTGTATTATATATTGGGGTTTCAACAGTTAAACCAATAGTATTAGTTTCCAAACCCGTGTTTATAGCTAAAAAAAATAATTTTATTTCTAACCTTGGGAGCACTTATTTTAATAACTTTCTGTGATATACAAAACCTCTGTGATATTACATTGTTACTTCTACAAACGAATATTATGATGGAAGAAGGCAGATTCAAATTCAATTAGATTTTCTTCATAATTTCAGGGGTAGGGTCACTAATAAAAAATGTTTTTTATTAGTGACCCTTCCATGAAATTATGAAGAACATATAAAAATGTTGGGTCCAAGAAATAATTTAATCTGTGAAGTACCGTTTTGACAAACATATAGAGCTACTTTCTTCTTCTGTAGCTTGTTGTTCAAAGTAAGTTGTAATTAAACATTTATATAAATATACATATGTGTGTGTGTGTGTGTGTGTGTGTGTGTGTGTGTGTGTGTGTGTGTAAGACACAAAAAGGAACACATTTTTAAGGAAGGATATTTTATTTTTGACTGGTTAAAGAATGAATTTAGGAGTACCCGCGCCTAAGTGATTTTGCAAACGATTGGAAATATGGAACATAAACTGCTACATAAACGCAAAAAAGAAACATTGAATATACAAAACAAATAAAAACTAATCACAAATAATTCACATATCAAATAAAAGTTGAACACAGGTGATAAACACAACAATAAAAAATGATAAAAAAAAGAGTATTGTAAGATAAATTAACCGTTCATCATAATGGTAATAATAAAATCAACCTTAGTCAATGTGATTAAAACGAGTGTGTGTATGCATATATATATATATATATATATATATATATATATATATATATATATATATATATAATTGTGTTGATGTTTTCGACCAAGTTATATTCATGTATTGTGTTGTTATTCTTTTTGGAGTTTTGGTCAATGTTGGTGAAAATATCTTAGTTTATGCCGATATTTCGAGAATATTTACTTTCTCTTCTTCAGGGCAAGACTAAAGATACTTAAAAACTTTCACACATGATTATTGCACTTAGGACTCGGCTTATAGTGTTATATACTATAACCCTACTCCTTAGTGGAATAATCATGTGTGAAACTTTTTAGGTATCTTTAGTCTTGCCCTGAAAAAGAGAAAATAAAGATTCTCGAAATATTGGCATAAACTAAGATTTTTTCACCATCGTTGGCCAAAACTCCAAAAAGAATAACAACACCATATATTTATATATATATATATATATATATATATATATATATATATATATATATTATTTTTTTATTACTTCTCAGTAAAAATTCAAATTTGGGTTTCACAAGTTTGCCACTAAAATGTATGACTAATATCGGCTTGGTTTTTAGGCAAAACTTTTTTGATCAGTTTTCAACTTTCCGCTGTTCATTTTCTCTGGACTATATTCAACATATCAACTGAAATCAATAAAAAAAATATAAATAAAACGAAATATATAGAAAAAAAGCTTTCACTTCTATGATAATGATTCTGTCCCTTAGGGGCAGCTAGATTTTTTCCCAGCATGCAAGCTTGATAAAGCGTCAATATACGCTGCAGAAATATCAGTAAAGTTTATCCCCCTCGCATCAATCGCCTACTTTCAGTGTCAATAATATTGGAGGATTTAGAATAGCAAAACAGACATAGCACAGACAGAAACCGTTCAAAAATAGAATTCTGAGAGAGATAGCTATCAGTCATAGTCAGTTATCTCTGGAAAGTAATTTATCATTTTGGCAAGTATTAGAAAATACGTCACGGCTAATGAAGAACAGAGTTTTGCGTTATTCAGACAGACTTCCGTCCAAACATTAAAATTAATTATTCTGTTTTCGGGATGTAAAATAAAATTACCAGCGAAGAACGATGTTTTTGGTATTCGGTGTACTTATGAGATAATTTAAATTATGTATAAAAAATTGATATATTTGATTATTAAAATGTTCATATATCTCTTCCTCTCTTTGGGTTTATTTTTAGACTCCTTAAGTTCTTTACTTTCCTTGGGAAATATCTACTCCAATCACTCACTAATTACAAAAAAAGTCCGTCACGCAGGGGCTGCGTAAACTAAGCAGATTTCCCACGTGAAGTTTTACAATAGAGAAATCTGCCTAATAACAACTGTAGTAGTAAGAAACCTCTAAACCTAAAACATTATTTAGGGCGTAATAACCCAGTAGTTTCTAGCCCCAAAAAACAGTTAACCTAACCTCTAAACCTATTCACGAGGGACGAATAGTTAAGGAAACGCCCACCAGAGCTCTCGGCGGAAGGTCCGAACATTGCCTACTGGTGACCACACGCAGAATACAAATGCAAATATCTCGGTTAATATTCAAGATACAGAATAAATGTATAGAACAATATTTATAGTAAATTTAATTTGCAATAATATTTATTCTATACAATTTTTCGATCCGACGCATAATAACGGAGATATTTTGAATTTTCAAACATCCCCCCCTCTAAACCCTCCCTCCCACTGGTCCGAGTTCAGCCATTAACGGACTTGATCTTCCTTTTTACATAGAACGATTAAATTCCGAGTTTGGCAACGATCAAACAAAAATTGCGACCGCTAGAGCGTTAACAGACAAATATATATATATATATATATATATATATATATATATATATATATATATAATTTTGAACGGACCTCATTTTCGTCATCTCCTGGGTAGGATCGATGGACATTTGAAGAAATTTTTCGAAACTCGCATCATGAGTACGACCTCAATAGCTGATTTCCCTTAAGGGAAATTGTTAATACTAGAACTAATACACGCACTAAACACTTGCAATTTTTAAATGTTATGGTTACCCGGGCACAATGACATTAAAAAAATGACAAACATGATATCGACAAACATGCAAATCTAGCAACAAAAATGACTACTACTGACATAACTACACTAACACCAACAGACCTCAACAAGATAGTACAAACTAAAATACTCCAAGACTGGCAAAAACACTGGTCACCTACTGACAACAAACTATTTGAAATAAAACGCAATGTTACAGGATGGTCAAAGAGACAGTACGTATATTCAAGAATAGACCAAGTCGTCCTCACCAGACTACGTATTGGACATACGTATCTGACGCATTCTTACATAATGAACAGAAAAGACAAGCCTACTTGTACTCATTGCAACACTGGACAAACTATATAACACCTACTAACAGAATGCAGATTACGAGCTTACTTAAACATTCCACATGACTTGAAGGAACTACCGACTGAGGGTAGCCCATATATTGCCGCGATTCTGACATATTAAAAACCATTGGGCAGTTTGAAAATATTTAATTCCATATTTTAAAATTGTTTATTGTGTGCGCGTGCGTCCGTGTGTATGTGTGTGTGTGTGTGTGTGTGTGTGTGATAGTTTTTGTTTCAAAGTTACCAAGTTTAATTTTCTTATTATTTATTTTCTACCTGTTTTTGGTTCTATATTGTTTTCGTGTTTCTTGTTTCGTTTGTGTTATGTTTCCTTAGTTTTGTCCTTTATATTATTTCTTGTTCCATTTTGGGTTATTTTGTTTTGTTTTCCCTATGTTTAAGAAGAGCCAAGTCGCCATAGTTGCGGACCTCTTCATAATAAATAAATAAATATTTTAATGAATATTAAATGAATTGTATACAATTGAAATGAAGTTTTTATTTCACAGTTTAGCCTTTGCTGTAAATCTCTAACCAGTTGAAGCATTATTGACTTAATAATCAATACTTATTTCTGGCATTTTATCGAGCCACCATTGCCCGGATGTGTCTTCTTTCACAATGCATTCTATGAACCGTCTAACATTTAGCAGTTTTACATCGTTCACAATATTTGGGGTTATCATTGAAAATAGAACTGGAACAACCAAACAATATAATGAAAAAAATACCAAATGAGTACAAAAGAGTACCAATATAAATATAAATGAAGTACAGCAAATTACTAGAAAAAAAACAGCACCTTAAACTTGGAATCACTTATAATTGCAATTATAATATTTATTAGACATTTTACATAATAAAATGAACAATGTTAATGAACCAACGAATAATGGTTAAAAACCCCTACTTCCTGATTGCGTTAGTAAAGAAAACAAAAAGTCCGTCTCGCAGGGGCTGCGTTAACTAAGCAGATTTCCAACGTGCGTCACGTATTTGCATTTATCACAAAACGCACAAGTTCAATGAGAACAATATTTGGTATTTAGGCTTCGAATAAATGTTTCATAATATAACAGCTAATTGTTAGTATGTCATGAGTAAGAATGGGGGTTTACTGAGGGCTGAAAACTAAAAAATGCAAATACCTCAGTTACTAATCAAGGTAGTGAAAAAACATAAATATCAACATTTACAGATCATTAAATTTGCAATAAGATTGGTTTTATACAATTTTTCAATCCAACGCTTAATAACGGACATATTAAGAACTTTCGAAATTCTCCCCCTCTAAACCCTCCTCTTACCTATGGTCAGATTTCAGCCGTTAACAAACTTGATCTTTCTTTTTACATAAAACCATTATATATCGAGTTTAGTAACGATCCAACAAAAATTTCGATTGCTAGAGCTGTAACTGACAAATATATATAATTTTGAATGAATTTTTCGAAAATCGCTTACAACCTCAATAGCTGATTTCCCACTGGGGAAATCTGCTAAAATAGAATTTAAAGAATATGCATATGAAATAAACGTGATTACTCTTAAACGTTTGAAGAAGGGTTGCAAGAAATAACCCCTTTATTTTCTGAACCATTAGCTTGTTACACCCATAATGTTTGAAGTACAGATTGGTTCAGGAATCAATTTTAAGGATATGCCACCCAACCTTCAATTGAATATATTTCACTCTATAATGTATAATAGTTATTACAATATTATCTTCTCATGAGTACTAAATCAAATGCTTAAATTTGGCATTCTCTTGAAATATGTTTGACTACAGAGTAAACTCTTCTATTGTGAATGGTAACTGCCTTTATACATTTACAAAAAAGATTCTTAATTCTGTTGTGGTTTCCTCCAGTAACACTAGTTCTATTTGGCTAGAGGACCTAAGATAGGAAACGACAATTTTTAAATTCATACAAGAAAAAGTCCCACAGGGAGGGGCTACGTAAACTAAACAGATTTCCCTAGTGCTGGTATAACACACTTGTGATATCATATCACCACATATTCTCTACTTCTAAGTAAAATAAACAGGGGTTGATGTTACAACTACTTATTGTTAATAGTACAAGAGTAGGAGTGGGGGTTTACTGAAGGCTGAAAACTTAAAAACGCAAATATATCAGTTAATAATCAAGATACGGAAATATATATATATATATATATATATATATATATATATAAATTTTCAATAGGATTTCTTTGTTATGTCTCTAACGCCTCCCCCCGTATTTTCAATTACATTTCAGACAAAACTTTAACTTCTATTTATAAAAATGAAATACATTTCCATGACACTAAAAGATTCTGAAAATAGTCATGAACATTAAGAAAACGCACTAACTGGAAGAAGGGGAGATATAATACTTCTTTTAATGAGTAGTATGAAAAAATGTCTAAAGGAGCTGTCTTATTCGTAAAGACACGGAATCAGTCTGATGATGAGCTGAGTGATTTATTATTCGACTCACGGAAGCCAATTATTCAGGATGACACATAATGGTCATTATTCTTGCTCTTTCCCGACTCTAGCTCGCCCAAATCCTTGTCTTTCGCATCTGCCCCACATTTAACCCAATCGTTTCGCCCATAATTTAAATTTTCACAACTAACACCTTATCATTACTGTCACCCACGGAAGAATACAGACTTTACGATTTGTCAATAAATATTTTTGAAATTTTAAGTTACTAGTTTTGATTTTAAAATACAACATTGAAACAACGTGAGCAATTTTGGCATTGGTTCTGGATCTGATATTTTATTATATGAACTGAATTAAATAAATACATTTCTCTATCGCTGCTGTGTACCACAACTCAGGTGAATATGTAAGGATTAATACGTTCTTACAACAATATCCTGTATTATTAACATATGTTTTATGAGAAAGCTAGCGCTAGTATTATACACTTAGAAGAAGGTACTTCATTTGGGATCTTATTATGAAGAAAGAACTAATTCTTGAGCACCGTTCTTCAGAGGAAAACATAAGGTCCGTGACAAAAAGATAGCCCACCCTATATTTTTTCTCTTAATCATTTTTAACTATTGATATAATTTGTATTTATTAATATGTAGTGTATTCTGCTCAAATTTGAACCGATGATCAATCTAATAGGAGTCGGAAAAAAATAATTTGTAAGAATTAATAAAATAATACTTGATTTGTGGTAAGACAAAAAGATAGCACAGTGAACAATAATAATAAAATCCTTTATTAAAAATACATTAAAAGAATACAAATGAAAAATTCAATATCCTGGTATACGCACCACCTTTTTCTAATGCAGCAATCATACGATTTGAAAGTGAGTTAAAATGGCGGACGAATCAACTCTTGAGGTAGTTTGGTCCACTCCTCCTGAATTGTTTTTTTTTAATTCTTCAACGCACTCATATTGTCGGCTCCCACTGTAAACACTTCTAGCAAGATGTCCCCATACATTTTTCGATGATATTAAAGTCCGGGAACGAGCCGGCCAATCTATAATTCTGATCCATCCTTTTCTAAAAAAATCTTTTGCAACTTTCACCGTATGAAACTGGAGCATTATCTTGTTGAAAAATTACGTTCTATTTAGGAACAAGTACAAAATATTTTTGTAGTTGGTTTTCTAACAAATTCACATATTGCTGATTGTTCATTCTACCAGAAATAAACACGATATAAGTTTTTGTGATCATAGCCAATGCCTCCCATATCATGACGCTGCCTCCTCCCATTTGCCTCTTGGGAAAACATTTTTCTTCTTTCCGTAGATCATGGTAATAGTGAGCCAGCCATCAGGACCGTCGAGGTTGAATTTTTTTTCGTCGGTGAACAAGATTTCTTTTCACTCGTCTTTCCATTGGACATGTTCACGGGAAACTCCTTACGCCTTTTCTTTATGCGCCATGCTTAGAGGTGGCATACCTTTCATTTTCTTTCTTTTGATGTGAGGAGCTGCACGAATGATTCTCTGGGACCTTTTTCAAATTCGTCACTACACCAATCTCTAGCCGCAATTTGACGGGGCCGTTAATGATGAGTTGGATGCAACCCATAAACTTGCGTGTTATTGCCGTATTGTTAAAGCCGGCGGCCTTCCAGGAGATTTCTTCGTCCCATAGCTTTCTGGAGACTTCAAAAAATTTAAAATCACTTTTCTACTCCTACCGGTATTTTTTGAAATATCGGAAATACAAAACCCTCTATTTTTTATTCGCTGAATGATATTTTTTTTCACCTGGTGATAATGATTTTGCTCGTCCCATCTCACTAAAATAATGTTAACAACTTAAAAGAATAAACAGAACTGTATTAGCCTTGTCTACTCAGAGGGATTTGGTTTTCTTTGTAAAAGAAAACAATAGGTGTGCTATCTTTTTGTCTTACCCCAAATCAAGTAATAATATTAATTCTCACAAGCTGTTTTTCCTACCTCCTTAATCCTTAATGGATCCTTAATCCTTAATGAAACCTTAATTCTTAATGAATCCTTAATCCTTTAATCCTTAACCCCTATTGTTAAGAGAAAAAATATAGGGTGGGCTATCTTTTTGTCCCGGACCTTATTTATATCCGGCTTATAGTAACGGAGATATTTCGAATTTTCGAAAATCCTCCCCTCTAACCCCCTCCCACTGGTCCAATTTCAGCCGTTAACGAACTTGATCTTTCTTTTTACTTAAAACGACTAAATATTGAGTTTGGTAACGGTTAAACAATAATTCCGACCGCTAGAGCGGTAACAGACATATATATATATATATATATATATATATATATACAGTTTTGAAAGGAAGAAAAACTTCGAAAATCGCGTCATGACTACGACTTCCATAGCCGATTTCCCTTAAGGGAAACCTGCTAATAAGTGACATATTGACCTTATTGAATTTCTATAAAATTCTATGTTTTATTGCTGTGAATATGTACTCCTCCTGTTCCTGCTTTTGGTGGTAAGACATGAAATTTACTACGGAACAACTGCTTTGTCAATGCATCACCTTTGTTTTCTTTCAAGAGATAGAATCCAAGAATTCCTTCTTTCGTCTTAATAAAATACTGAATGAAATACCTTCTAGATGCTTGAAGTTACTGATTTCTCATTTTTCTTTCTAATATAACTTATGTTAATAACACAAGATGGTGATGTTACGACCATATTAATTTTAACATGAAATTATCCTGGTTTGTGGCATACCGCCTATATTTGGTTCCGTGAAGAAAATTGTCGAAAGCTGATAAGCCTTCCAAATGGGCACGCAGAAAAAAAAATATACGCCCCCGTGATTTCTACTTTATACAACTTAAGCCCCTCTTGGAGGAAGCTTTAACATAATTTAGACTTTTAACATTTTCAAACTGCTGAGAGCAGCTAGCAAATTGTATTCCCAGTTTTTTCCACTCCTTTGCAGCATCTTGCCATTTATCTTGGAGGGTATTATTCATAGTGAGCTATTTAAAGGAGGAGGTTGCGATTTGGAGGAATTCACCCCCGTGACAAGAGCGTGGGCCGCCAGGGGGTGGGGCATCGCTCTGTCTCAACCCCCGCGGCGGCTTAGCTCAAAGGCCTCTTATCACTAATCTCTTATCTCTCTCCCACGTCACAGGTTAGTTCCCACCCCCCTCTTATCAATATCCAATACATATCTATATCAAAACGGCTAACTACATATACCATTCTGCCATTTCCTTTATTTCCTCAGTCTAACAAATGTGGTAAAACGTGTGCCATACTTCGGAATTAATTAATGTATCTCTTATAAAAATTTATTGATTGGAATTTGAAACAGACGTGTCACAGCATACCTACATAATAATTCCCAACCTTTTTCAACAGTAAGAACGAAATCCTTTAATTGTGTTCTCCACAATTTTTAGCAGATTTCCCTTTAGGGAAATCAGCTATTGAGATCATACTCATGACGTAATTTTCGAAAAATTTCTTCAAATGTCCATCGATCCTACGTTCAAATATATATATATCTCTGTTAACGCTCTAGCGTTCGCAATTTATGGTCGATCGTTACCAAACTCGATATTTAAACGTTTAATGCGAAAAGACAGATCAAGTTCGTCGATCAAGCTGAAATCGGAAGATTGGTAGGGGGGTTTAGAGGGGGTGATTTTCGAAAATCCGAAATATCTCCGTTACCATACGCCGGATCAAACAATTGTATAGAACAAATCTTATTGAAAATTAAATTTACTGTAAACATTGTTCTATACATTTATTCTCTATCTTTAATATTAACCGAGATATTTGCATTTTTATTAAATGTAGGCGAATAACGGACGAGTGAGTTTCCTGCCAAAACCTAGTTCGGCCGTTTCCGTATCTGTTCGGCTCTCGTATGGAGATTTCTCTATCGTATAACTTCACGTGGGAAATCTTCTTAGTTTACGCAGCCCCTGCGTGACGTATTTTTATATTAAATCTACTTGAAAATGCCTGGTGTTGGTGTCGTCATGAACATCCATGGTTAGGTGAAAAGATCAACAAGGCCTCTAAATTATTATCTTAGCATTACTCCAAGTACTGGACTGGCTTTTTTTGATTAAATAAAATAAATCAAAAACTTTAATAACTTGGTGAGGTGGGACGATGAGAAACATCCGGATGTTCAGGTACGTTACCATGGAGGTCTCAGGAAAAACTCTCCTTGATAGTCTGCATCAATCATTGACTATTGTTTATTATTATTTACGTCTATTTTATGCTACTATGGCTACTCGGGACGGGTTATCTACAGGTTACCTTTTTTTAGCCAAGACGGGCCTAAGGAGTTTATTAAATTAGTCCGTCACCGAATAAATATCTACTGCCTACTCCGCCACGCGAGATTATGACCAACGCCCTAACTTTCACGGCCGACCTGAGCCCCACATTATTGGCTATTGCATCTCGAGTAAGAAGTATTCAATTTTCAATAACCAGTTTAATTTCTTAACATGTTGCCTCTTCATTGTATTAAGCCTTTAGGGTCTTTATTAAGTTCGGTGTTTACGAATTTATTGATCATCCCGAACGTCTTGTTCCCATAGTGCCTCCACTTCATAATTACACACCATTTCCCATTATCGCCTTGCTTTTTCCTTCCTTTTAAGGGGAATCAACTATTGAGGTCGTGCTCATGACGCGATTTCCGAAAAATTTTTAGGAGATTTCCCTTAGGGGAAATCAGCTATTGAAGTCGTGCTCATGACGCGATTTTCGAAATTTTACAGCACTAGCTTTAGTAATTTGTTTTCAATAAAATTAATATGTTCAGATATATTTCATTAACAGTTTTAGCAGATTTCCCTTAAGGGAAATCAACTATTGAGGTTGTACTCATGACGGAATTTTCGATTTTTTTCTTCAAATGTCCTTCGATCCTACCTTGGAAATGACGAAAATGAGGTCCGTTCAAAACTGTATATATATCAAGCTATCTATCTATATATTTGTCTATTACCGTTCTAGCGGTCGCAATTTTTGTGTAATCGTTACCAAACTCGATATTTAGTCGTTTTATGTAAAAAGGAAGATCAAGTTCGTTAACGGCTGAAATCGGACCGGGGGGGGGGGTTTAGAGGAGGAGAATTTTGAAAATTCGAAATATCTCCGTTACTTTAAGTCGGACCGAAAAAGTGTATAGAATCAATCTTATTGAAAATTAAATACTCTATAAATGATGTTATATACATGTTTTCTCTATCTTGAATTTTATCCGAGATATTTACATTTTTCAGTTTTCAGCCTTCAGTAAACCCCCACTTCTACATGTGTAACATAAATAATTCTCTCTTATATAATAAAAGATATTAATTGAAGCCAAAATTCCCAATATTGTTTTCATTGAACTTTGTGAGATATATGCAAAAACGTTCTGTTGTCCCCACCCCCTTTCTTTTGTTTTTGGATTACTAAAATTTGAGTGATTGAGATAAAATTGATTCTAATTGATTACAAATTACACCACTAGCTTTAGTAAATTGTTTTCAATCAAATTAATATGATATATTCAAATATATTCCATTAATTGTTTGTCTTTCCGGTCTATCTATGCAGCCAATTCAGCCTTGTATTGTACATTTACTGAGCATTCACGGTAGTGTTACCTGTATGTATATTTATCTATTGTAAACCTTCACGTGGGAAATCTGCTTAGTTTACGCAGCCCCTGCGTGACGGACGTTTTCTTTTCTTTTCTGTCTATCTATCTATTCAGCTCTACGAGACTGGCTCGCCTGTTTGTTTACAATTCAACCGCTTTCCGTTGTAGAGATTATTAACTAGTATTGTAAATCTACTGAAAGATTTCTCATTACCGTTTCTATTTATTCCCTTAACATTAGAGTTACCTGTGTGTTTATTTATCTATTGTAAACCTTCACGTGGGAAATCTGCTTAGTTTACGCAGCCCCTGCGTGACGGACGTTTTCTTTTCTTTTCTGTCTATCTATCTATTCAGCTCTACGAGACTGGCTCGCCTGTTTGTTTACAATTCAACCGCTTTCCGTTGTAGAGATTATTAACTAGTATTGTAAATCTACTGAAAGATTTCTCATTACCGTTTCTATTTATTCCCTTAACATTAGAGTTACCTGTGTGTATATTTATCTATTGCAAACCTTCACGTGGGAAATTTGCTTAGTTTACGCAGCCCCTGCGGACTTTTTACTTTTACGTACGTTAGGAGCCTCATATTTTGTGTTCATGAGCATTTGTAAACACATAACCATAATAAAGATTCAAAGTGCTAATTCACTAGGAGGAAACAGAGCCAGCTGATAAGAGAGAGCGGCTGGAACAAAGATTTGATAATTCCAGAATAGGCGTTCTATTTCCTGGAGCAGTCCCTGAGCAGAGCGTGGGAGGTGAAGGATCCCTATTCTCCCGTCAGGAACAGTCCATCTCTCTCACACCTCCAAGATAATATCAACCATCTGTTTCCACTTTTCTTCAGGTGAATTTTCACTAACGCTGCCTCGGTAAAAAAAAAAAAACCTTTATTATACAATTTAAATTATTATTATTATTGTTATTCTTATTTTTAACGTCCACTGTGCTACTGGGGTTAAACGCAACGGCTTATCTGTAGGTTACCGCCCTATTTAAGACAGGAACGGGCTAAGGGTTTAGTAGAGATCATATGATTATAATTATCAGGGAAAATAAAAAAGTGAATATCCCTCTAAAAAAATCTGATAAGGTACATAAATTTTAAAATATCAAGAAATTGTAGATAAAAATAGGTTGTGCAAATTCAATCCATAGAAACCCTAAAAAAAATGACGAAAGTGAGAACTTTATTCAGCTTGAATATCTAAAATAACTGGGAGTAAAAATCTTCAGTATTATTTTATTTAATTCCAAGCTCAGTCCTGATTGAAAAATGGATCTCAAAATTCGGATCGAGCATTAAAACCCTTAGGAATAAAAATACTGTTACATTTCATTGACGCAGGAACTAATCAGATTTCCTACGTGCGTGTTTTTGCATTTATCTCAATAAGTAAAAGTTCAATTGGAACATTCAGACACATATTCCAAAAAATTTTAATAGCTTACAGACGGGCTTTTGTCAATATGACATGAGTAGGATGGGGGTTTACTGATGGCCGAAAACTAAAAAAATTAAATATCTTGGCTAGTAATCAAGATAGGGAAATAAACGTACATAATAATATTTATAGAACATTTGCAATAAGGGTGGTTCTATAAAGTTTTCGAGCCGACGCATAATTACGGAAATATTAAGAATGTTCGAAATTCCCATCTCTAAACTCCCCACACCATCCCTACTGGTCCGGTTTTAGCTGTTAACGAACTTGATCTTCATTTTTACATTAACGTTGCAACCTCTAGAGCGTTTAAAGATGTATATATATATATATATATATATATATATATATATATATATATATGTATATAAAATTTGGATGGACTTCATTTTCGTCATCTCCTACGTAGGATCATGGACATTTGAAGAAATTAAGGGTGATTGAGACTTCTGGAAAAGGAATTAGCAAATTATGTGGCAGTAGGTTTAACTTCTGAATGTTCTCTTCTTCAAGTCTATTTTACTTTATTTGAATTGGAAATGCATTTCCAATGTCGTCTCCTAACCTATATATAAATTAGATTATTAAGATAATAAATAACATCGTAGTCATCAGCAATACTTAGAGAATCGTCACGATACCTTTATTTGCACAAAATCATTCACTTGCTTTAAATTATGTGTTGCTAACCCTAGAAATGTGTTGCTATAGTTGGGTCCAATAATTATCAACTAAAATTGACGCCTGTATCTAGCTCCTATACAGCCGAGCTTCAGGCCATCCTATTAACCTCAAGAGTCCAATGCTGCCAAAATGAAATAATACTGTGCACAGATTCATTAAGCTCACTACATACACTTAACAACATTTACTCGATAAATCCTTTGGCTATCAACATTTTTGAACAATTTCACCGAATAAACTCTAGTAACATACACATTAGTCTTTTATGGTTACCCGGACATACAAACATCAAGGAAAGTACAGACATCGACAGATTAGCCAAGTGTATTGTAGAAAAACCAGATATTGACATAAACTGTAGAGACCACCAAGACGTACTAGCCGAATGCATTAAGGCACTACAACAGCAGTGGCAGCAATTTTGGGATAACACAAACGACAATAAACTAAGACAAATAAAACAAACAGTTAAGGAATGGCCATCAAGTAACAGGAGCGCACGAAGAGAGGAAGTTGTGCTGACCCGACTTCGCATTGGCCATTCCTTGCTGACCCACGGACACTTAATGACAAACAAGGACACACCGACCAGTAGGCATTGCAACGAAACTTTAACTGTACAACACATATTGACTAACCGTCGAAGAAGAAACAATTTAGGCATTCCACATGACTTACAGGACTTTTTGACAGTGATTACATAGACTCAGTCATTAAACATCTAAAAGACACCAACATATATAACACACTATAATCTACACTTTCTACACACTACTCTGCACTTATTTCCTATATTAGCAGGGTGTATAAAATTTAATATTATTTATTTTCTATTTATTTATTTTGTTTTTTATTTTATTTATTTTTTTTTGGCTATCCCTTTTCCTTATTTTTTTATCTATTTAATTTTTCCGCCCCCCCCTTTCTATAGTTACATTTTCATTTATATATAATGTTCATTACCCTGATGTTTCCATATCGTTTGCTTCATGTCACCTTATATGCTTCAAAAATCATTTGCCAAAGTTCACTCTTTTTCCGTTTGTTGTTGTTCTTTGTCTTCTTTTTTTGAATTTCACTTTTTAATGACACTTTAATAATGAGTAAATCGCCTGCGTTGCGGAACTCATTTAAATTAAATTTAAAAAAAATAACCCTAGGAAGTATATTAGTTTTCTAAATTATAAGTTAGCCATTTGAGTTAATGTGTTGTCCTTAATCTCACTTGGTAAATCTTGAGTGGCGAGCTCGATTCCCGCCTGGGCCTTAGGAAACCCGTCTCAGTTAGCCGAGGTAGCAAAAAGTGGACGTTAATAAATAGTAACAATAATAAAGAAAAAACGTATACATTGAATAAATTACACTAAATGTGGCAACAACATATAAATAGTACGTTAAGCAAAAGTTAATACCGCTCTTTATCCATTAGTAGCTGTGTATTCATTCTTTCCTTTTTTCATGATTACTTTTCGCGTATAAAGTGTGTAACTCTTTTATAAATAAATAAAGGCAACTGAAATTGGAGAAGAAAAGTTAATTTGTGCTTTCAACCAGTAAATTGGTTTTGTCTTTGACTAAACACAAAGTGTCTTAATGGGCTGTAGGGTATTAATTATTGAAGTGAAGTTCGTTATATATTGTAATGCTCCATTCGAATATTCGAACCTTTGTCACCCCCCCCCCCAAAAAAAAAAAAAAAATTAAACAGTCCAGGGCAAACTCCCCGATTTAATTAAATGACTGGACCTGTAAAAGAAAGTCCATAATACCTTTAAATAAAAAAAAGAGAGCCAAGGAAAGAAATCCAATATTAAAAAAATGACATCAAAGACGAGCCCGACGTGTAGGGAAAAAAGTTCTGCATGAACATGAATCAATCCGTTTCAGGTCACTGAAATACCTTATGGAACAATACCCAATTAACGGATTCTAATTGGATTCTTTGTATTTGAAATTATTTGCTCAAAGCTTATTCTCAACCTCCAAATCGCTAGCATGTAACGTTGAATCCATAACCATTATAATAAGAAGATAAAAAAATAGTAAATATATAGCGTGAGTTAATGAGAAAAGTACGAAGTGGGTTTAAAGAGATTTATTGCGAACAGAATATGACGGAACGAAAACAAGAACAAGATAAAGCAAAGAGTAAACAAGGTTAATAATTAAAAACATATGGTTTTAGAAAAACATTTAAATAAATAATGTAGGCAGGCGGTGGGGACGGCCACAAATAGATAGTTAAATATTTTTTTCATAGCGAAATGAGACTGCAATAGTGGACATCATGTTCTATAGAAATAATAACATTGACAGCTCCACCTCAATATTTTCTCTTGAATTGTCCATTTTCAACCTCCCCGAACCCATTCTGATCTGTTTCTGCTTGTCTTCTGTCCTTATATACTTAGTTAAAAATAACTCAAATCCCGTTGGCTTTAGAATATAAATATTTAACATTTGAAATTTTCGAATTGTCAGAGTGCCAGTAGAGAGAGTTTTAAACATGTAGGGTCATCTATGATAGGTCCCTATAAACGTGGAAAACTGAAATATTCTTACGCAAGTGAATAAAGGTTGCATATTGAAAAGGTTTAAATTGGTTCATTGGTGGTTGGAGTGCCTATTTTTATTCACTAACTGAAAATAAGTCCTAAAGTGGTAGCTTTGATATTTACATTTCAATTCAAATCAGAACACAAATTACTTTATAAACTAAATAAATAATATAAAATAACTAATAAATACAACAAATTTTTATTATTTTAAACTTTTAGTTACTTAAAAAAAATTAGCTTACGAACTACTATTGCTAGTACAGTTTACAGTATTTTTGCTGCAAAAGCATGGTTTCATGGACACATTAACGAAATTCTATGAAGTATGTACTCTAGGGGAAAAAAAATAAGAAAAACCTTTTAAGCCTTTACAGTATACAGTACAGTATAATACTCATGATTTTCTAAACTGTTTATTATTTATTGAATTTACGAATAAAATATTAATTAACGCCCAATTAGAAGTGAAATGCGAAATTGGAAGTGTCACTTTTGAGGGATATATGTATCATTATGACACTTTCTTCTGTAAGGTGCGTGGATCAGTAACGAATTTTGATTCAGAGTTATAAATCCCTTAACAAAGGTTGAGCAATGTAAATTTACATTGAATAAATTAATGTTTGAGCTTTGTAAAATGACGTTAGTTCGCTCGCCGTTAGGTTTACCAGGAATATTGTTCAATTGGGTGGATGTTCCCTGCTCATAGTTCATTTCGAAAAATTTCAAACAAATAATTAATTTCACAAATTTAGCTGAACAATTAGCTTACACAAATAAAGTGTTTTGATAGGCACAAATGGGGCGCCAACAAAGGCGGAAAGTAATTCAGAACTTGAGTGGACGCTTCTGTAGAATGCGTGGGTTCAGGCGGTATTCAAAGAGCTAAATACAATAGCGGCAACAGGCTTTCACGTCAAGAGAACATAAAAATGGCATTTGATGGTGATACAGGGAATGAAAGAATTGCAAATTTGTAGTGTGCCTAAACTACTATTTACTATATTTTACTACTATGCAATTTTTTATTTATTTTCTATCCCATAGAATAAGGAATGAAAGGAAAACTAATTCTCGTTTCAGTGGTTACATTTCGGTGGATTTGGCTAACCGCCAGAAAATTTAATCATATGTCATAGTTAATATGTCAGAACTGGATGAATATAAACTTCAGAGATAAGATGAATCGTCTCCTAAATTGCTAAGAGAAAAACATATCAGCAAATGACTTCAGATGACGAGGGTGAAATTTCGATTACGGCCATACACCTAAAGACTATAATTCTGAAAGTTTAGTGACGTATGGCTGATGTAAATTATAAGAATGTTTTAAATATAAAAAAAGTCCGTCACGCAGGGGCTGTGTAAACTAAGCAGATTTCCCACGTGGAGTTAGTTATACAATAGAGAAATCTCCACACGAGAGCCGAAAATGTTACAGAAACAGCCGAACTAGCTTTTGGCGGGAACTTATAGAAGCGACCATAGCTCGTCCATTACACTTAATAATAATGCAAATGTCTCAGTTAATATTCAAGCTAGAAAATAAATGTATATCACAATATTTATAGCAAATTTAATTTGCAATAAGATTAGTTCTACACAATTTTTCGATTCGACGTATAGTAACGGAGATATTTCGAATTTTCGAAATTCCCCTCTCTAAACCCCACCCCCTCCTACTGTTCCGCCTTCAACCGTTAACGAACTTGATCTTTATTTTACATAAATCGATTAATAGCGAGTTTGGTGACGATTAAACAAAAATTTCGACCGCTAGATAGGTAATAGACAAATATATAAATAAATAAAAAAAAATAAATATATATATATATTATTCTTAATGGACCTCATTTTCGTCATCTCCTGGATAGGATCGATGGACATTTGAAGATTTTTTTGAAAATCACGTCGTAAGTACCTCAATAGCTGATTTCCCCTAAGGGAAATCCGCTAAAACAAGTGAGACCATTACAAGGATCAGTTAAGAAAGAAAGTTGTATGAAAACGTACTTAATCTTGTGAACGAAAAAGTCCGTCATGCACGGGATACGTAAACTAAGCAAGATTCGTAACTACTGGAATGGCACACTACTGGAACAATTTCATGGAAATAAGACACATTTTCACAATGGTATCCCTGGATATATATATATATATATATATATATATATATATTTATATTTATATATCATATCCCATCCTAACCCTTCTCACAAGAATGGATCTAAACTTCATCACAACGGCTAAACTCATATTGACCTGTTGCTTTTAATGAAAAAAAATATTTACGTTTGAGAAATAATATTTCCCGAATTTAAAGGGAGGTGAATTATATTTGTAGAGTTTATTGATTCAACCCGTAAAAGTTTCTTCGTTAAATGAATAAAAAACTTCTTTGGACATAGAGCGATATGTATTGAAGCTCAAATAGTTATTTTGCATGAAAATAATATTTCTCGAGTTAATTTTTTCCCTTCATTTTCCTTCCAGTAACTTACATTTTATAAGTTCTGGCCCACTAACATAACAGAATTTTAGGGTTTTATGTGGAACGTTGCACTGATAAAATTCTACTTCGTTCATATTTACGTATTTTCATTTTTTCTGTACATCCCCTTTCGGGGAAATGTATGAAAATGAGTTTTCTCTCCATTCTTCATGAGATGTAAAGAAATTGATGAGCTTTCTGGCATTTATAGTCAGAACCAATTCATACCTTTGAACAGTAACTAGCTTTCCATCTTCCTTTAATTATGTATGGATGGCTTTTGATTTATGGCTAAAATAATTTCAAATTTTGATGATACTGAAAGGTGAAGCTTCATTTCTAGTTGTTTTTATTAACACTTGGAAAGTCACGCCTCCTCAGGCAAAAAAAGTCACATGCAGTTTGTGAGATGCCACATTTACTGGCCAAAATTGCGTGTGCAAGATTGCTTTAAATATTATATATGAAAGGCAAAACTAATAAATCAATATTATATAATCTATTGCTTAATAGATAATAAAATGTTGATTTAGAAATGTGTGAATATTATTATTGAATTAAGTTTTGAATAGATGTGTCAAAATGTAAACCGTCTTAATTCTTTATGAATAATATTGCTATAATTATATTGTTATTGTTATTTATCAACGCCCACTTTGTACAACTATGGCTGATTTTATATATATATATATATATATATATATATATATATATATATATTTATATATTTGTCTGTTACCGCTCTAGCGGTCGCAATTTTTGTTTAATCGTTACCAAACTTGATATTTAGTCGTTTTATGTAAAACGAAAGATCATGTTCGTTAACGGCTGAAATCGGACCAGTAGGAGGGGGGGGTTTAGAGGGAAGGATCTTCGAAAATTCGAAATATCTCCGTTAATATGCATCGGATCGAAATATTGAATAAAATCAATCTTATTGAAAATTAAATTTATTAAATTTATATAAATATTGTTATATACATTTATTCTCTATCTTGAATATTAACCGAGATATTTGCATTTTTATGAAGCCTATGGAACATGTGGTGCAGGGGAATGTTCGGATTAGTTCGGCCGTTTCCGTTAACTGTTCGGGTCAGGTGGAAGCTTCTTCTAACCTTACCTGTCGTTTCTAACCTTACCTTACCTTCCTTACTTCGTGAGATTTATGCAAATACGTTCTGTTCATCCACCCCACCTGCTTTAGTTCTTGGACTACTAAAATTTGAGTTATTAAAATATATTATTCTTACAATTCAGAATCCGTTTCAGTTGAGAGTTTATTTTAACTAACTGATAGATTTCTCATTGTCGTTTGTATTTAATCACGGTGGTTTTGTGTTACCAGTATGCAGATTTCTCTATTGTAATACTTCACGTGGGAAATCTGCTTAGTTTTTTTTTTTTTTGAATTTAATGTTTTGTTATTGTTTATTTTTTTTATTTGCCGATTCGTGTTTTTTTTGCCTCTTTGGTTGCATTTTATTATTAGTTGCGTTTTGTTATTTGGTTACGTTCTGTTATTTAGATACGTTTTATTATTTGGTTGCGTTCTTATATTGTTCTGTTCTAGTTTTTTTTTATGAGCAATATCGTCTCGAAGCGAACGCTCCACAATTAATAAATAAATAATATATTTATTGTTAGTGTTTTAACAACTTTTAAAGGCAATGTCGAGAATAGCTTATTTTCTTCCAAGACCGACATTCTAGACAACTAGAATTAATAAAACCTTTTTTTTTATGTCCAAGTAATTACATTTTTTTTTCTACCCTAACTTTGTTGTTATTTTAATGGCTGTGATTTCGATGTTTTTTTTTGTTTTTTTCTCGTAATGAGCTTTAAGTCTAATGCTGTCATTTAATAGTTAATTAGAGATGTAGCCCATAAGTTGTATAGTGTAATTGCTAATAACAGAATAATTCTTCTTGGTGTTTATTTAAATAGCTTGGTTGGAAATTTACTCTGTCTTAATGAGTTGAAATGGTCTCTGTGGTACCTGCGAGTAGGTTTAAGGCATACGACCGAGACCCCCCCCCTTACCTAAAAAAATGAAGAAAAAAGAGGGGGTTGAAAAATATAAAGTTAAAAAAAAAATAAAAAAAAGAGGGGTTGAAAAATATAAAGTTATAAAAAAAATGTATATATATATATATATATATATATATGCATATTTATATATAATAAAAGTCGGCCAGCGTGCCGTGTCCCTGGGACTTCCCATGACTGGTGAACTCAAATACGGTCTGAAGAGTGTTGGACAGTGACAACACAGGCAGTGTGGGTTTTTTTGCCCAAAATCAAACAAACAAACAAGTAATTACAGTCCGTTTTCTCCCAATCCTAATAGACTCTTAATTTCCTAAGCAGTTCTTCCTCCACATATCAAGCCAGCAGTATCAATTTATAGCCATATTGAACTTAGATTTAACAACGATGCATAGGAAATAAATAGCACAGTGCCCATAGTAATTTAAACGAATATGTCATTTCCTCCATAGCCGCATTTATTAACAATAAACTTGACTTTTAATAGTAATGAACTATAGAAATAATTAAAATAAATGAACTGATCAAGTGGGGAATGCATGAGTTTTATATATGACGGTGAAGATCAGGAAAGGAGCCAAGAAACAGATTACAAAGGGAAAATCATTTAAGGCAATCCATTAACGAAGGGTAGATTCTGCCTTTCTCCTTTCTCCTACCCAATTATCGGCTTTCCTTGAGCTTCAACTTAATTTATGACTTTAGCCATACAAAAGGAATTGAGATCTTCCTCAGAGAAAAGATAATTGTAAATTCATTGGATCTCTGATTTATTACACCTATCGACTTATTCGGCTTTGTATTCAAGAGTATCTAACCAGGTACAGCAAAATTTAAATAAGGTCTTATTTTGTGTTATTAAAGTAACTAGAAATGTGAGTATTTATAGCTGAAAAAAGTGTGTATGAACTGAGAGGAAAAAAATTCTGCGATCACTACATGTCACTAGAGTACTAGAAAAAAATAGCATAATAATTGGAATGACTATAAAAACAGCCAAGATCATTATGTATAAAATAAAACATAAATCAGGTGAAAATCACACAAAATTAAGGAATACAAGGGAGTTCTACTCCTTGTAAGATGGAACTTAAATATGGACCAATTAAAAACTTCATAACAATTTATAAATATTCGTTACAAAACTCCGTAATGCTAACATCCCTTAAGTTTTCTGCAGCTAAATAACATTAAAATAAATCATCAAACGAAATAAATTCAATACTACTCATTACGTCCTCAATGAAAGTATGAGACATACCCAGCAAATATCATCAATTAATAGAGCAGAATATAGTACTTAGTTTAAGACAAAATGTTTTTTATTTAAAATTCCGTCCGGGGGTTAAAGTTTCGTAAAAGGGCTGCGTAAACTAAGCAGATTTCCCATGTGAAGTTTTACAATAGAGAAATCTGCGTGCTGGAAACAAAACGCCACCGTGATTAAATCAAACAGTAATGAGAAATCTTTCAGTCAATTAAAATAAACTCCCAACTGAAACGGATTCTGAATTGTAAGAATAATATATTTTAATAACTCAAATTTTAGTAGTCCAAGAACTAAAGCAGGTGGGGCGGATGAACAGAACGTATTTGCATAAATCTCACAAATTAACGAAGGTAAGGTGAGGTTAGAAAAGACAGGTAAGGTTAGAAGAAGCTTCCACCCCAGCCGAACAGTTATGGAAACGGCCGACCTAATCCCAGCTATACCCGACCACAGACTTCATAAACATGCAAATATCTCGGTTCATATTCAAGATAAATGTGTATACCAATATTTATAGTAAATTTAATTTGCAATAAGATTGGTTCTATACAATTTTTCGATCCGATGAATAATAACGGAGATATTTTGAATTTTCGAAACCCCCCCCCTCTAAACCCCCCTCCCTCTAGTCCGATTTCAGCCATTAACGGACTTTTAAATAAATCTGTCTTTTTAAATAAAATGACTAAATATACAGTTTCATAACGATCAAACAAAAATAGCAACCGCTAGAGCGTTAACAGCCAAATATATATATAATTTTGAACGGACCTCATTTTCGTCATCTTCTGGGTAGGATCGTTGGACATTTGAAGAAGTTTTTCGAAAATCGCGTCATGAGTACGACCTAAAAAAGTGTCTGAATAGCTTCCTCTTCACATCAACATATAAATGGCCATTTATTCATTGCAGGGATAGGCTAAACCAACAATACCACAGTGTTTTCAAGAAGGGTATCTAGGCGAGGCAAGGCTCTACAATAAACACCCTTATTTCTGTTCACCATTACTTAAAAGTTGTTAATAAAAAGTCTCTTCTGCTCTTGGCAATACGCAAAATATGAGTTCAACAGATAATTCTATAATAGTCCTTGCACGAAAATGACTGTAAAATTAGCGAAAGTAAAACCAAAAAAAAAAATTCTTCATAATCACAGAAGAAATTTAAAAAAATAAAAATCAGACTCGATTGATTTTTGCTATGACATTTATATTCTTTTTTTTTTTTTTAAGTTCCTCGACTAGTCGGTAAACGTTACTATAGGGTGTTTTTTTTAAAGGTATAGAACTTTAAATTGCAATAAAACAACGATGGATTATTCGATTGACAAGATTTTTTTTTTATTCGCAAGATAATCTTGTGGCATTACATTTTAAATATGATTTCTGGCATATGACCGCCACGGCTGGCTCGGATGTAATCCAATCTGGAAGTCCAATTTTCGATGACTTTTTCCAACATTTGTGACCGTATATCGGCAATAACACGGCGAATGTTGTCTTCCAAATGGTCAAGCGTTTGTGGCTTATCGGCATAGACCAATGACTTTACATAGCCCCACAGAATGTAGTCTAGCAGTTGTGTGTTAAATCACAAGATCTTGGCGGCCAATTCACCGGTCCAAAACGTGAAATTAGGCGGTCACCAAACGTGTCTTTCAATAAATCGATTGTGGCACGAGCTGTGTGACATGTTGCGCCGTATATGTATAATATTTAAAATGTAATGCCACAAGATTATCTTTTGAATAAAAAAAAATTCTTGTCAATCGAATAATCCGTCGTTGTTTTATTGCAATTTAAAGTTCTATACCTCTAAAAAAAACACCCTGTAGTATATTAATATGTTTGGGAATTACATGGAACAGAACTTCGAATAAACATTGTAATTCCTGTCCTCATTATACACGTTGTTATAATTATTCATAAGTTAATTTGTTTCACGTTAATGTTTTCTTCGTTTACTCAGCATCTGATTGACAGGCATTCCTGTACAACACGTTTCATGTTAAAACCCCCCAAATGTTTCTGCCCAATTGTTTCTGTACTTGACAACTGTAATGTGCAATTATGTGAAATTACACCGTCTATAACTATTAAATAAATCAATTTTTTAGAGAAGCTGTCATTGTATTAATAATGATTTTCTATAATTTTTTTTAAAGGAAACAAAAATTCAAATTTCAGTATTTCATTTTAGAGATATTAATAAAAGACGAAAGATGACTAGAATTTATATTGGAAATTCTCTCGTTTTGCCTTCTCGGAAGGGATATTAGAGGAAATGGAATTCAAATGTGTGCTTCTACCAACTCAATAGGTGTTTTATTTATTCATTAGTTACAATGAAAGCAATTATTTATTTATCTATTAGAGCTTCACAACGACGTTTGTTGACAGCATTTAACATGCATGCTTAAACAGAACTGTAATCACAATGGCCTTAATGAAATTAGTGTATATTGTTTCCAATTAGTTGTCATAATTAAAATAAGTTTTCAAATAAATATGGCATAAAATCCATTAATTATCTAAATTGGTTACAAATATGAAAATACACATTTATTCTGTTTCTGTTAAATATTTCGGAAACAGTATCAATTATGATACAAATCAGCCCCTTTAGCTTACTTTCAATAAAAAAAGTCACTCTGGTTGTACAGCGAGCTTAAATAGCACATTTAGGTTTTCATCCAGTCTGTTTTATTTGTTAAACACGCAACGCCATCGATGAAAATACAACTTTCAATGTACGTACATTTTTAGCAGATTTCCCTTAAGGAAAATCAGCTATTGAGGTCGTACTCATGACGCGATTTTCAAAAATTTTCTTCAAATGTCCATCGATCCTACCCAGGAGATGACGAAAATGAGGTCCGTTCAAAATTATATATATATATATATATATATATATATATATATATATATATATATATATATATATATATATATATTTGTCTGTTAACGCTCTAGCGGTCGGAATTTTTATTTGATCGTTACCAAACTCAGTATTTAAACGTATTTTATGCAAAAAGACAGATTAAGTTCGTTACTGGCTGAAATCGGACCAGTGGGAGGGGGGGTTTAGAGGGGGGATTTTCGAAAATTCGAAATATCTCCGTTACCATACGTCGGATCACAAAAGTGTATAGAACCAATCTTATTGTAAATTAAAGTTACTATAAATATTGTTCTATACATTTATTCTCTATCTTGAATATTAACCGAGATATTGGCATGTTTATTAAATTTGGGCCGATAACATATGACGGAATTTCACTCCTAAAGCTAGTTCGGCCCTTTGCCGTAACTGTTCGTCTCTCGTATGGAGATTTCTCTATTGTATAACTTCACGTGGGAAATCTGCTTAGTTTACGCAGCCCCTGCGTGACGGAATTTTTTTGTTCATGCTATCCAAGATCTTTAACTGTAAAACTAAATATGAAGTGTAACAATGATCTCATCTGGTCAAGTAGAATGGTGGTTTGGAGAAGGAGTGAAATCCAAAATTATGTATGTATCCGTAATTGTATGTAGCTATTGAAAAATGGTATATCCAATTTGGTACTACAATTGTTCCCTTACACACTTTTCTGAGATTCAACTATTAGTAGAATTACATGTATTTTTCAACCTTAGTTAACGCCCATTTCTAATTGTACAATCTATTAAAGCACGTGAATCGGTAAAAATTTTAGTAGATTTCCCCTTTAAGGGAAATCAGCTATTGAGGTCGTACTCATGACGGGATTTCTTCAAATGTCCATCGATCCTACCCAGGAGATGACGAAAATGAGTTCCTTTCAAAATTATATATATATATATATACATATATATATATATATATATATATATATATATATATATATATATTTGTCTGTTAACGCTCTAGCGGTCACAATTTAGGTTTGATCGTTTCCAAACTCCACATTTAAACGTTTTATGTAAAAATACAGATCATGTTCGTTAATAGCTGAAATCGGACCAGTGGGAGGGGGGGTTTAGAGGGGGGATTTTCAAAAATTCGAAATATCTCCGTTTTCATACGTTGGATCAAACAATTGTAAAGACCCAATCTTATTGCAAATTAAATTTACTATAAATATTGTTCTATACATTTATTCTCTCTCTTGAATATTAACCGAGATATTTGCATTTTTATGAAATGTGGGCGGTAACGCACGAGTGAGTTTCCCGCCAAAAGCTAGATCGGTCGTTTCCACAACTGCTCGGCTCTAGTATGGATATTTCTCTTATTGTATAACTTCACGAGGGAAATCTGCTTAGTTTGCGCAGCCCCTTCGTGACTGACTTTTTTTGTTAATGCTATCGTCGATCTTCAACTTTAAAACTAAATATGAAGTGCAACAAACCAGCATCTGGTCAGGTGGAATGATGGTTTGGGGATGGAGTGAAATCCAAAATCATGTATGTATCCGTAATTATATGTAATATTGAAAAATGGTATATCCAGCTTATTAGAAATGTTAAGTACTACAATTGTTCTGTTACACACTTTCCTCTGATTCAATTACTAACAGAGTTATTTGTATTTTTCAACCTTAGTTAACGCCCATTCCTACTTGTGCAATCTTCTATTAAAGCAAGTGAATCAGTAAACTTTTTATGTACTTACTTATGTCAAGCCCAAAACTAGTCCATTTGGGTACAGGTAGTAGTAAATATTGTTATATACATTTATTCTCTATCTTGAATATTAACCGAGATATTTGCATTTTTATTAAATCTGGGCGGCTAACGGAGGAGTGACTTTCCAGCCAAAAGCTAGTTCAGCCGTTTCCTTGACTGCTCGGCTCTCGTGAAATTTCTCTATTGTAAAACTTCGCGTGGGAAATCTGCTTAGCTTACGCAGCCCCCTCGTGGCGAACTTTTATCATTATATTGGTGTTCAGTTTCGCAAAACTAATATAATCAGACATAAATAATTTATTAATTTTAGATTCGTAAAAAAAAAATAAAAAATAAGGTGTTTCTCTGAAGAAGTCCTGGGAAGAAATCTCAGCTAATCGTCATAAAGAAAGAAGTAGCTAAAGAGACTTCTTTTTCTCCAGTTCTTTTTTGTTGGCTGATTTGATTTTTCTTGAAACGAATAAGTACATGCAGATGGAGGCTCAAGTAGTTATATTCCTATTAGTGACAACGATAAACCATCAGCCCAATATTTATTAAGCCTAGAAATCAAAAACATAAGTTTATCAACGAATTCATAAAGCGTTGGCTTTAATTTCACATGGTAAACCTAGAGTGGCGAGTTCGATTCTCGCCTGAGCAAATAGAAATTAATTTGGTGGCGAACCCATTAAATAAAGTCCTTAGTCCTACCCTGGCTAGAAAAGGGGGTTGGGGTAACCTGCAGACAACCCGTACCAATTAGCCATAAATACATAAAGTGGACATTAATAAATAAATAAGTCAACGAATTCAGATAATATTCAATAAAAAATGTAGAAACAAGCATATCAGCAGGATGCTATTTAAGCACAATTCTTGTAATTGGCTCATATGATCACTGAAAAGAGAATGAACGATCCACTTTTGTACACAAATGCTGTAAAAGGTTATCTAGTACGTCACTGCAGAAACCTGATAAAACATTGAGTGCAATGAATCAATATAGTTTGCCTATTATGACTTGCCCGTTATTGAATCCCCTTTCGAGTACCTAAAAGCTTCTGTTCTTCAGAAAGGAGCCAAGATCAAAAGAAATAGGGTTAATGAACTTTCTAATCTCCAGATACACCTGTTAACAAACTCTACTCCTCGCGCTATTGAAATACCCTTGGAAGTTGAATGAGAAGCTTACCTTCTAAATACCAATATCTGTAATGCTTTCATACTGAAAATATGTAAAAAAAATAAATTTCAAGAATACAGATATATGAATCATTAGATTTACTTGGTACTTATTATTATGATTTACGCATTTGTACATTGTATATAAATTGTGAAATCTGGTTTGTATACGACCTCTATGACTTATTTTCTCATGATATTTTGTTCATCGAAATTTCCATTTTCGTAAACCGTTGTACGGAAAATTTTCATTGGTTTAATTTTTATCCAATTATACGATTGTTCGGAACGGCCGTAAATGAAGGGAGGTATTTTGGATTATGTATTTCGGCCCTTTAATAAACCCTCGCTCTTTGAACTCAGGTTCTGACCATCAACGAAGCTTAAATATGATGTTTGAATTCATTACCTGGAAAACTTCCTCTGCTAGAGAATATATATATATATGTGTGTGTGTGTGTGTGTGTGTGTGTGTGTGTGTGTGTGTGTGTGTGTATAAAACACATTTATAAGCTCAAAAAGATCTTTTTTTTTAAGGTTAAACGAACTCAAATACAATCAACTGAAGTCCTGAGAAAATTCGCCAATATCATATTTATATCATTTGAGTTAGAATTTTATTTAATGTACGTTTTGGTAATATTGTATGGGAGTCTTTGATGTACTTTCAAAATGAATTGCAGTTTGTTCAATTCACTCATTCATGTAGGGAAACAATATATAAATATATTTATATTTATCTTTCTATTCTTTAAAATTATTTAGGTTAGGATGAACATGGGGTTACATTTTTTTTTATTATTTCCTTATGTTTAGAGAAATAAAAAATATATAAGGCTCATTTAACTCTTGTGCATTCTAAATTAAAATATTTCCACATCAATTTACTAAGATTTATCATTCGGCTACTTATTACGGGTAATCCATTCACATTTTTGTTTCTCATTTTATTCTCGTTGAACAATCTAATTCAGAACATAATTCTACATTATTTGACGCAGGCGTTATAATTATCTGGATGACTATGAAATATATCAGTATTACAGTTATTATATTCTAATTTATCACTAACTCTCGAAGAGGTTCAGAGAGCCCGAAAAACTAAACACATCAAATTTAGAGCATTTTAAAATAAAAACAAAATATTTTATCAATTTCTACCAAAATGGATGAAGTCACTTCTTATTTGGATTTTTCTAGATCAATTTCCTCGATGAATTTGAATTAGTTCAATAAATATATTATTGATATCTATTAACGTCCATTTTGTTAAAAGAATGTACTGCTGTGGCTATTGGGGAGGGGTTATCTACAGGTTTTATCACCAGAATGAGCCTAAGGATTTTATTTAAGAACCGTCACTACATATATGTATACTAACAATATTTATACCATCTTAAACGTCAACACTTCCTCTACTATTCATATAAAATATTGTAGGATACGAATACCTTGAACTCCAATTTTAGTTTTATTCGTAACTGATTTTAATATTGATTTAATAAGGAAACCGTCAATCTGCCAATGCTCAATTTTATATTAATCTCGTAAGCCAGATGAGCAAGTTTCATACAAATTCGCTTTTCTCACCAATATTAGATGTTGTTTGGAGTCAAATTTAACCCTGATTTCAGAATCCTGCTCCAATTACCACCATGTTTCCGCCCATTATCAATCCTCTAGCAATCTAGTGAAAATATGCTTGTGTCTGAGCCCGTAGAACTTCATTAAGAAAACGCTACTCATTTTGGGCGTCGTTCTTCATTGCATTTTCACCAGAAATCATAACCCGGGTATCAAACCACATATTCGGATTTCAACAAATGTGCCTCAAATACTAATTTCATTATTAATATACTGAATTTTAAGGTTGATGTTGCATCTTTACCACCTGATCAATAGTGAAATGTCTATTGTAAGGCCCTGAAAACTCAGGATTTACCCCAAAAACAAATCCCTATCTGTTTAATTACTTATAACAAAATTGTAATTTGAAGTATAAAAATATACTTTCATACGCCAACTTCTTACTTCTATCACCGAGCTTAGCGCGGTTCAGTTCCATAACTCACATGGTAGACGTCTTGGAGTTAATTCGGGAACTGACCCGGCCATTTAAGGTATTGAACGGCATTTAGAGATACATGCAATTATTTACTATTGACTAGGCGACTGGGCATTTCGTTTTTCGTTAAATGCGATCAAAGTTGCGAGTGTGAACACGCACACAATCACAAATAAGAACATGCACACACACTTCTGAATTCAAATGGATTTGACCCTTTTTTTCTTGGTTTCACGAAGGTTTAAAAGAATTTTTTAGTTCTTTTCACACTACCCGAAACCAACGAGACATTTTGCAATATAACAAATAGATTTTGGTAAACGGGAAAAAAGAAGCAGATCCGGTTCTACATTCTACCAGGCCTACTGTTAAAATGATCAGCTCGGCGAAATATGCAAGAGGAAATACATGTTTTCATACGAAAATATATCTGTATTTATCTTCCCGCTCTCTGAATTTATTTAGGCTCTGGTGAACTTGGCTACATGTATATTTTTTTTTTCTTTTCTCTTATAAATTTTACTTTTTTTTTTAAATTCCATTTTTAGATAAAAGGAAAAAAATAGATTAATATAATTTAACTGTTGTGCATTAACTTCATTTCGAGTTGAATTCTTCTCTCTTATATATGTTTTTAATAGTTTATTATTCAGCCCTCGGGTAGATCTTACATTCTTAGCACTTCCTGAGAATTATTAAATAAATGAATAATTTTATGTTGATGTGTTTAAAGTGGTTTTTGGGAATAATGAATATTACGCAGCTTAATGGCAGTGAGACCGAAAAATACGTTGTTTTTTTCTCAGATTCTAAAGCAAAAAAACTTCACTATACAAGTAATTTACTTAAATAAGAGTGTTGTAGTTAAACAACTAATTGTGTAGGGATGAAAGAATCTAAAAAAATACATATATAATATAATTGCTAAAATGATTTCAGGAAATAGATAAGATAACTTCCCCTTTATTACAGACATACCAATAATGTGCCAAAAATATTAAATTAAAATTCTTAAAAACATATGATTGAAATCAAAGTAATAATTTTGACACATTATCAAAAGCTAGCCGGATATTTGGTAAAATTTGTAATGAAATCAGAGTCAAAATGGATATTTAAGTTAGAAACCGAGGCTAAACGCAGGCAATTGACTGATAGGCTAGGCAATGACTTGAGAGGATAATTGACATATCAAGAAGCCAAGCAAGCACTCAAATCCATAACATACATACCTCAGCTAATCAAGTGGACCAACATAAACTATCCTGGCTCACTGATCAAATATATACGCACGCTCTCGTGCACGCCTAAATGTTAGCTGATGTGTAAGTCATTTTTTTAAAACACACACACAGAAATATATATATTCACCAATTTTTCATATCCAGGGACATCATTGTGAAAATCAACTATCGATGTCGTATTCATGAGGCGATTTTCAAAAAATTTCACTAATATATATATTTTTTCTGTTAAAGTAATTTTTTTTATCGTTACCAAAATTCAATTTTCAACGTTTCATGTAAAAATAATGATCAAGTTCGTTGATGGTTGAAATTGGACTGGAGGGAGGAGGGATATAGGAGGGCATTTCGAAAACTCTTAATATCTCCGATATTATACATCGGATCGAAAAAGTGTATACAACCGAACTTAATTCTAACGCAAATGTAATGTTCTATGAATGTTGTCATGTCCTCTGTTTACACTATCTTTATTATAACCGAGATATATGCATTTTTATTATTTATTTTTTGGCCATGAGCAGACCTACTTATTCATATTAACAACAGCAGATACATTATGAAGCACTTTATTTGAAGCCTAAATACCAAATATTGTTCTCATTGATTTTTTACATAAAGGCAAATACGTGACGCACGTGGAAAATCTGCTTCGTCAACGCATCCCCTGCTTGACCTGGAGTTTTATACCTAAGAGCCACTTTAGTAGTTGTTGGTATACCAAGTACGACTCCTTGGTCCCTGAGATTTCTGTTGGTGGTAACAACTACCATTTTTTTAAGGTATCAACCCCTTCCTAAAGGAGAGGAGGGGCACTTTCTAATGACAGAAATACACAATTTTATTTTCGCTTCCGTCAATTTCTTTTCCAAGTTATTAGTAATGAGGAATGTTGATGGGGCATATTTCTTGCTCTACAGAAAAGGGACGGTATGTAATTTCCTTATTTATTTTGATTCCTTTTAACGAACTCCCCAAAAAAAAGGTAATACCTTGAAAGAACTAAATAACAAAATGCCACAGGGACCAATGAGATGCTTTCTAGCAGAAATAATGTCGGTATTTGAATATCTTGAATGAATAGTTGCCGTATAATGAATAGCTATTCAAACAAATTTTCAAGTTTCAAGGTTTTGTGAGCCCTTTAACAAGTCGAGTCGAAAATTCAGCTCTTAATTTGACACTATTATTTCCGTTATTCAATAGAAAGCCAGTCTTTCACTATTAGGGATGCAATGAATAGTAGTGGAGGAAAAGTGATTTTCTTGAGTGCAGAATAAAGGGTAGCAGAATATCTTGAATTACATGCTGATGCTGCTAAAGTGTATGTTATTAGTCTATAATAAATAGTTGAGGTCAAAACTAATTTATTGTTAAAACTTTTATGCAATTCAAAGACGTTAAACAAACTACTTATATACTGCCTTCGGTTAGACACTTATAAAATATTTTTACTCATTTTGCAATTTATAGAATAAAATATACATTATTTCGTTAATTTTTACAAACAGACTAGTTCCTATGTAAGGCATAAAAGAAGCTAAAATGAAATCAATTCAAGATAAATTAACACTTGCAAATACAAGTGATTCAAAGATTATTGCAAATAAAGATACCGGATTCAAGTGTTATGGATTGTCCATAAAAAGGATCCCATCGGATATAAACAACTGGTTACCTTAAGTGGGAGCATTGTGGGGGAAGGGCACGAAACTAAATAAATAAAATAAAGTAAAAAAAAATATAAATGTACTAGTATATAGAAATGGCATAATATTTTTATTAGGACCATTTTGAATTGTTGTCTTTATTACTAGACTAATGTTATTAATTGTCTTTATTACTAGTATTTAATGATTATTTGTTGTATTTAATTTTTTGTTTGTTGCTTCAGTTATTTTTATTTTTCTGTAATTTTGTTTTCGTTTTCCACTGTGAAACTTGAAACTCCTGTATAAATAAATAAATAAAAAAAAAAGTGGGAGAGGTTATTCGGGCATAAAGCCGGTATGAATTTCTCAAGTTAAAAAAGTGATTTCAATTAAATTACCCTTCGTTGTTATTGGTAAATAATGTTATTTATTAACGTCCGCACTGTTTTACTAAGACTAATTGGGAAGGGTTGTCTATAGGTTAACGCCCTTTTCTAGCCAGTTTGTGGGACAAAGGGTTTTATTTAATGAGTTTGAGTTTTGAGTCCACCAAATAAATTTTTATTTTCGCTGTTCTTAATCTTGGTAAACCTACAGTTGTGAGTTCGATTCTCACCAGGGCAATAGGAATTAATTTAGCGACAAACTCTTTAAGTGAAATCTTTAGCCCTCCCAAACTGGGTAGATAATGGTGTTAACCTATATATAATTCGTCTTAATAGCCTTAGCCTTAGTAGCATAAAGTGGACGTTAAAAAATAACAGAGAAAGTCAATTTATTTGGACTAATACATAAGTATTATACACAAATGGAGGTTATTATACAAGATTAGTTACAAAATTACGAGATTTTGGTACAATTTAGGACGTAGTCGTCCTTCAGTCATTACACCTAAATTATAATGAGTTGCTCCACTTGACATTGGGAGGCTGCCATGATACTTCCTTACAAGTTGTTGAAGATGTACTGAAATAGGAGTAACCTCCAATTCCCTGTGGATTTGGCTGTTCCTAACAAACCAAGGAGCATTCGCCGCTATTCGAAGTACTTTGCTCTAGAAGTACTGTCTAGTTTAAAAAATAACAAGAATTCCTTTTACCCAGCTAAGAATCAAACTAATGACTGGAATTTACCATACAGTTACAATATTATGACCAACGGTGTAACTCACGCGGCTGACATAAGCACTCACGAAAGAAACAAGTACTACTAATATAAACGAATTAACAGCATTTGTCTTAGGTTTTTTTTTTAATTTTAAAAACTTTTATAATCAATTCGGACATTTTAAGTAATTAAACTAGAATTAGCGCTCTCCGACAAAATATAAGAAATATAGTAAAATAATACTCGGAAGTTATATTTTCATATTTTTATATGTTTTATATTATTATTATTTACTAACGTCCACTTTTTACAACTAATGGTAATTGGGACAGATTATCTACAGGTTACCACCATTTTCTAGCAAGGGACTATGGATTTTATTTAATGAATTCCGTCACTAAATAAAATCCTATTGCCCTGGCCGAGAATCGAACTCGCCACCCAATCAATTCAGAAGGTATGGCTAACCTGAGCCCCTTATGTTTTATAGTAATTGTAATTACTATAAGGATAATGTTTTATAGTAATTGTAATTACTATAAGGATAATGTTTTATAGTAATTGTAATTACTATAAGGATAATGTTTTATAGTAATTGTAATTCCTATAAGGATAATGTTTTATAGTAATTGTAATTGCTATAGGGATAATGTTTTATAGTAATTGTAATTACTAAAAGGATAATGTTTTATAGCAATTGTAATTACTATAGGGATAATGTTTTATAGTAATTGTAATTACTATAAGGATAATGTTTTATAGTAATTGTAATTACTATAAGGATAATGTTTTATAGCAATTGTAATTCCTATAAGGATAATGTTTTATAGTAATTGTAATTACTATATAGGGATAACATAATTTATTTATTAAAACCATTTTAAATTGTTGTCTTTATTACTAGTATAATGTTTATTAATTGTCTTTATTACTAGTATTTAATGATTATTTGTTGTATTTAATTTTTTATTTGTTGTTTCAGTGTTTTTTATTTTTCTATAATTTTTTTTTCATTTTACATTGTGAAACTTTGAGCCAAATCGCCAAGATGCGGGTGCTCCTGTATGAATAAATAAAAAATAAAAACAATTACTACAGTAACATGCTAATGAGAAGAAACCAGACGTTCTAGTACTGTAACAAGATATTTAATTGCTGAATAAATTAGCCTACATAAGTTTCAAATTCTTTGGGCATGGTTTTTTAAACTTATACACCCCAATTAACAGATTATATTTGTGCAAAAGCGGTAAAATGCTAATGTAGAATTTAACTACAAACTGTCTCGTGAATGTTATATTTTACTTGGAGTGTGTTTTACTGTAGGTTAGTTGAAGAGGTAATTAAGTGACTATGAGATAAGACAGGGGCCTTGTGAAGGGTAGGTAGCTGTTATCAGTGGCCAGTATCAGTACGATAGCTCCCTCCCCTCCCTGGGCTCCTAATACCCACCTAGTCCACCTACAGAAGGGAGAACTCGCCCCGGTAGAGGGAGTGGGCCAGGGGACTAACCCACATTCCAGTTATCACGTTGGCTAACACACTACGACCTCAAATCTACTTCTTACACTACCCCTCGCCCCATGTCCAAGGAGACTCAACGGATTCAGGGAAGGTCCAAAGTGAAAGCTATGTTTCTCCATTACAATACTTTCTTTAATTTCCAACTTGATTGGGCATCAGCAATACTCACAAAGAGTCCGTTACGCAGGGGCTGCGTAAACTAAGCAGATTTCCCACGTGAAGTTTTACAATAGAGAAATCTGCCTAATAATAGCAGTAGTAGAAAGGTATCTCTAAACCTAATTACGAGGGACGAATAGTTACGGAAACGGCTGCATAGTCCCTCGGCAGATAGTCCCGAACATAGCCCACTCCTGCCAACCACACACACAATACAAATGCAAATATCTCGATTAATATTCAAGATAGAGAATAAATGTATATAACAATATTTATAGTGTATTTAGTTTTAAATAAGATTGGTTCTATTCAAGTTTTCGATCCGAAGCATAATAACGGAGATATTTTTAATTTTCTAAAATCCCCTCTCTAAGCCCCCCCTCCCTCTTGTCCGATTTCTGCCCTTAACGAACTTGATCTGTCTGTTTACATAAAAAAATATAGAGTTTCGTAACGATCAAACAAAAATTGCGACCGCTAAAGCGTTAACAGACAAATATATATATATATATATATATATATATATATATATATATATATATATATATAATTTTGAATGGACCTCATTTTCGTCATCTCCTGGGTAGGATCGATGGACATTTGAAGAAATTTTTCGAAAATCGCGTCATGAGTACGATCTCAATTCCCTTGAGGGAAATCTGGTAAAATGTACGACATTTAACGATCTGATACATAATAATGGAGATATTGTGAATTTTCGAATTCTTGTCCATATAAATCCCCCCTAGTCAAGTTCTGATTTCAGCCAATAACAATTAATATCTTTATTATTGACTGAACCGTTTAAATTTCGAGTATGATATAGAACAAATTAACATTTTCGAAACAAGAACGTAAAATCGTAAGCCTACTATCTCATGCACATTACAGAAGGTTTTTAGTTTGTTATTTAAAATAACTTTTATTATACACACTTTTGTTGTTTAACAAAGTACAAACCAGGGATACGCTAAAACTATAGCGGGAGTAACCAATTGTATTAGTAGAAATTAATGGTTATAAATCTCTCCAGCCCCCCCCCCACCTCCTTTAATATTTATTTTCACTAGGAAATAACGGTATTTATTTCCAATGGAAAATGAAAACTATATGAGCATTTTCATTGTTCAATTTTTATTAAACGTTAAACAAAGTCACGCTGAATTTGCACAAGGGGTGATGGTGGATGTTGTGGGGAACCAAACTCTTTAATTCTGGTATATATTAGCTTATTTCCTCCTATATGTTGACGTCCACTTACAACCGACTATTTCTGAAGTATGTGTGCCCGAACCGGGTTTAACAGAAAATATGTGCATTAAAGATACTATTTAATTATAATAAATTCCATCCGTGATTATGATTTGAATTATTCACGCTGTGTCAATCAGTAGAGAGGGAATTATTGCGAAATCATTCTCATTACAAATTAATTCAAATTCTATTCTATGTCCCCTACAGTTACCTGGTCCTTATGGAAAAATAATAGGACCAGACGGGAAGTATAATTGTAAACATTGAAGTCTTGCTAGAAAAATATCCTCAATATTCATCCTCTAATGATTTCCCGAGCGAAGCCGGGTACCTTAGCTAGTAGTTATATAAACTCCAGTATTATGTCCCCCAGTATACGTCACTTTTAAAGAACAGGAGTAGTAAGGAAAACAAATAACGTGCTCGTGAGAGTCCTATGAGTTTATCTGGATTATCACAAAAAATTACTATTTAAAACAAATATAATATTTATTTATGACATTACAAAAACGTGCATCTTCCACTCCCAAGTGAAAAGAATGTCTTTGAATCCCTCCGAAACATGTATCCAATTACAAAAGTCTGTAACCAAAAGCTGTTCCTATTAATAATTAACTAACAGATTCCTCAGTCTTTGAAGGATCTGAACCTCTTGAAACATAATTAACCAAAAGCCAACTTCCTAAAATTCAGGATCAATAGCTGTATCGGATGCCAGTTTAATTAGCCAACACCGTTATTGTTGTTTTATGTTTGTGTATGTTAAAAGTGTTCACCTCATAAGCTGTTCCTCTAGCGGTTTTCTTTGGAAAATGTAGCTATTGGGTTTAACAACATGACAAAATCACAGAATAACTCCTTCAAATCAACAGAAACTGTTCATTTTCAATATTAATTATATACATAATTTTTCTTCTCGTTCCGTAGTGGGCCCAGATTTCGAGATATAGAACCCGAGCTTCATATTTAATCCATTTTAGGAAGGTGAGGGAAGCTGATCACAGGTAAATAGGAACACAGGAAGGCCACGTTCCTTCACTAAGCCTAGCATCCGACGATTTTAGAAGGGGTGGGGGACGACATGGGGTAAAATGAAAAAAAATCGAAATATCACCGTGACTACTTTTAGACCAAAATAATTTATATTCTATGTTAGTTTTAATTTCGTTTATATATATTTTTTCTCATATACTGAGATTATCCATTTTTTTTAGTTTTGAACCTTCAGTATACCTCAGATCCTTTATCACAGGGACAGTTTACTATAATTTTCTTCTTACGTTGGTGTTCATACGAGTAAAATGTTGAATACTAGGTGCCGTATAAATAGAGTACCCAGCATATGGAAAATCTGATTAGTTTATACAGCCCCTCCGTTATCATTAAATTTCAATGAGATTCGTTCTATACAATTATTAGATTCGACGTATAATAAGAGAGATATTTCGAATTTTCGAAATTCCTCCACTCAACCCATCCTCCCTCCTTTTGTTCGATTTTAGCGATTAACTAATTTGATCTTTACTTTTGCATAAAACGACTAAATGTCGAGTTAGGTAATGATGAAACAAAAATTGCAACCCCTAGAGCGTTAACAGACAAATATATATATATATATATATATATATATATATATATATATATATATATATATATATATATATATATATATATACGAGGGGTGTACAGAAAGTTCTAAGCCTGATATATATATATACAAATATATTTTCAACTTACATATTTTTATTTTTCAATATAGTCCCCCTCAACAGCAACGCACTTATTCCACCGCTTTTCCAACATCTGTAACCCGGTCAAAAAAAATTGTTGTCAAAACCTTCCAAAACAACCTTGACAGCTGAGATCACCTCATCGTCTGACGAAAACACTCTCCCACGCAAATGTTTTTTCATATTAGGGAAGAGGTAGAAGTCTGAGGGGGCCAGATCTGGCGAGTAGGGTGGGTGCGGGAGCAGCTCAAAGCCCAAAGACTTGTCCGGGAGCCTTGTCCTGCAGCAGCAGCACACCTTTGGTGATCTTTCCTCGGAGTTTCTCTTTGATGGCCTCTCGCAATTTGACGAGAAGGTCTGCATATTATTGCCCTGTTATTGTCATGCCATGCTGCAGAAAATCGACCAGTAAAAGTCCCTCTGAGTCCCAGAAAATCGTTGTCATGATTTTCCCTACAGACTTGGCCACTTTGAACTTTCTTGGTGGAGGGGAGTCTGTTTGTTTCCATTGCATTGACTCTGCTTTTGTTTCTGGGTCAAAATGGGGTACCCATGTTTCATGTTGTGTGACTAGACGATCCATGAAGTGTGGGTCTTCGTTTAATCTTTCTAGAAGAGTCGTCGAGACTCTAACCCTTTCCATTTTCTGAGAAGGAGAAAGCATTCTTGGCACCCAACGAGCAGAAACCTTGTTCAGTCTCAAATGCTGGTGCAAAATCGTTTCCACCGAAGTAGCGCTAATGCCCACCTTTGCTGCTAACTACCTGACTGTAAGACGACGATCCGCCATCACCAAATTTTCAACTTTGGATATGGTGTCTTCAGTAACTGATGTTGAAGGCCGCCCAGATCGGTCATCATCTTCAAGGTTTTCTCGGCCACCTTTGAAGATTGCGGCCCACTTTTTGACGGTGGCATACGATGGGGCAGAGTCCCTCAAAGTTGCAGACATGTCTTCAAAAATTTCCTTCGGCCTCATCCCCTTTTTTACGAAATATTTTATCACTGCACGATGCTCAAAATTAGACATTTTTAAATCGACCTGTAACTAACAACAGTCTGAAAGAAACTGACCAGAATTGAAAGGAGGAATTAGGAAGATAATAACTTAATATAGATAAACAATGACCTTTAACACCACTCAGCTTATCTCTTTGATATAAAAGGTATCATAAGTACACCAGGCTTTGAACTTTCTGTACACCCCTCGTATATATATATATATATATATATATATATATATATATATATATATATATATATATATTGACTATAGAAGAAAAAGTACGAAAATTGCGTCATGAGTACTTCAATAGCTGATTTCTCTTAAAGAAATCCTCTTGTATTAAAAAAAAGATAACATTTTTATCACTTGAGACATTAAAGAGAAAATCTTTTGATGGAAAATTTGATAAATAGTGTATACGTATATGAATTGATTATTCGTTTTCATCATTTTGATCCACCATTTGGAAAGTTATGGTGAGCCATTTTAGATAAGAGATTGCTAAAAGTTGTTATCAGTAGAGACGATGTAAACAAGTCAAGATATATTGGCGGCCTGAGAGTAACCTATAGAAGGGGGCATTATGTAAAATATGTAGGTCTGCTCTGGCGGGTCCTGTTAAAACGGCTCTGCCATAGGCACGCCTGAAAAATAGGGATATTAGAGGAAAAGCTTTCTTCAAACCCCGCCAAAATAAGTGTTCATATCCCTTCGGCCCTATTATTTTCCGGAAAATATCCTCTCCTACGTCTCTACCCCTATAAATATATTTTCTATTTTAAAATCAAGTTAGGGGAAAGCACTGTAAAAGAAAAAAAAATCGTGTGATTTATTGTTTATTTTTTTCCATTATTACATTCATAAGTCTCTGGTAATATATGAATTTAATTTTAAAGGTATTCATATTGAATAAATACTCTCGCTCTGAACAAATTTTAGGAATGTTCCAAACTGGCTAAGCATCCGCTGGAATTACAACATTCCCCATGATGGAGGTTTGAGCTAATAAATATATGTTTGATGGGATCAGATGAATAATAACAATATAATACCTGCGTGTAATTATTTTATTTTACAACACATTAACAAGGGTTTGTTGCTTGTGGATTTCCTCAATGGTATGAATGGTGTCCGCAGGGTAAAACTGGACATACATCAATTCAGTTTATAGAAAAAGTAGAAATTGAGGTTGCTTGCATGACGAGACTAAAGAAAACCATTCATTCAAAATACAGTTAGTGAGTGTGTCAAAAACAAGGGAGGGAGAGAGAGAGAGAGAGAGAGTGAGAGAGAGAGAGAGAGAGAGAGAGAGAGAGACAGAGAGAGACAGAGAGAGAGAGAGAGAGATTCTTGCCTGTTTTCTCTCTAGCTGTGCCGAATTGGAAGATATTCTAACCGAAATTCGTAACTAAATCTTTTATCCCTCTGTATTATTTTTTTCCAAAATACTTAATATTTTTTTTTCTTTTAGTAATAATATTTGGTACTAGACTGCTTATAGTACCTTCTTTGCTGTATACTAGTCAACATAATTACAGGGGAATTTGGGTATATTTAATTAGTTGGCTTTACCGAGCAAAAAATATGTTTCCAATCCTGGACATTAACATGTTTGAATGATCAAACTAAAATATATTTTCTAAAATCTAGGCACCTAGGAATACCCGCTAATTACTCAGCTCTGCTTTTTATAATTATAGTCAGGTATTATATTTATATTTATAGCCAGTTTACAATCATAGTTTTATTTATAGACTGCATTTTCTCTCACGTGGCTAACTTTACTTAATTTCATTTAAAATGATGGCTGATTTCTCATCTTAACTTCTTGTATTATCTGTTTTATTACAATTATTTCATTAGTAAAATGAAAAATGGAAACTCGGAATCAATATCATCTCATTTGTTCCTGAAAAAATGTTTGACAGGTTAAAATTTTCATTGCCGTTTAGCGCAAAGGATTTTAGTTTTCTATTCTTTATCGTGGGACAAATTGTTTCCACTTCCTGCTTAGCATTCTCGTGGCGAGTACAATCGACTCTAGCCATTTTCTTCATGGAACTTCCTGGAAGTATCTTATCTCCGATTTACAGATGATTCTTATATGAAAATTCTCCTTTGAATTAATCGATTTGTGTTAGCTTTAGATTTTATCTGTCGGTTGATTCTTCCACTGTTCAACAAACATAAACACATAGTTAACGGCCGTCTACTGGAGTCTCTAGCCGTGGACTAAGTTGCCGCCATTTTACCTCGTAGTTAGAATTTAGATTGATATGTTAACCAATATTTCTCGAGTTAGAGTATATAGAAAACGTTCACATAGCGTGTTTAAGGAAATTCAATTAATGGAATCATCCAATTTTTTTTCCTATTATTGTTGAACAATTATATTAAAGAACAGTAGAGAGGCTGACATTATTCATAATTGTATAAAGTCCACCACATATGAAGGGAAGGGTTTTTTTTTCAGATATCGCAGAATTTGTTATAAGCATAAGGACTCTATTTTCTTGGAGGAGTGGAAAAATAAGTGAATTGTGACCCGTTTGAAAACTGATTTCCGCCTTGGATATGTATTCTGGTTGGGCGCTTAGTTGAGCAATAAGTATGCGCATAAATAACTATCCTAGAATAGCATTGCTTGCTGCGCCTACATTCTGGGAGCACCATCGAATTGGAAATACTGATTGGCTAGCTGAGGGTCGGCGGCGCAGTTAGAGATGAAATTTCCCCAACTTTCTTCGGTCTTGTCATGCCTCGAGAAAGACGATATTAGAAGGAAATCGTTTCCCTTATACTCTTATAATAAGGGCTTCTTTCTGCTTCCCGACCCTCTTTTTCCATATTGACATATAACCTCTCCTTATTGGCTTGGAGTCTTTTTTCATATTACTTGTCTCTTGGGAAAATTTATTTTTTTTCTTGTACACACCAGGAATATTTACAAAAATATATGACACCGCACTTTTATTACGTTTATTCATAGAATTTCGGTACTGCATACCAGACCAAAGGTTCTAAAATATTTAAAAATATTAGTCTCTCTTTAGAACAGAATTATTTATAGAAGTTTACGTTTATGAAAATAGTAGTCAAGACACCGTTACTCACTTCATCCTTAAATACTCTGTTAGCAGATTTCCCTTAAGGGAAATCAGCTATTGAGGTCGTACTCATGACGCGATTTCCGAAATTTTTCTTCAAATGTCCATCGATCCTACCCAGGAGATGACGAAAATGAGATCCGTTCAAAACTGTATATATATAAATATACAAACACACACACATATATATGTTTACCTATCTATCTATCAATCTATATATTTGTCTGTTACCGCTCTAGCGGTCGCAATTTTTGTCTTATCGTTACCAAACATGATATATAATCGTATATATCGATTTGATATAAGATCAAACTCGGGGGGGGGGGGGGGTTAGAGGGGGAGAATTTTGAAAATTCTTAATATTTCCGTTATTATGAGTCGGATCGAAAAATAGAATAGAACCAATCTTATTGAAGATGTAATTTCCTATAAATGTTGTTATGTACATTTTTTCACTATCTTGATTATTAACTGAGATATTTGCTTTTTTTAGTTTTCGGTTTTCAGTAAAGCCCACTCCTACTCATTTCATATTAACAATATTCTATTATGTTATGAAAAACTTTATTTGAAGCTTAAATACCAAATATTGTTCATATACAACTTTTAGGTTTTGAAATAAATGCAAATAAGTGGTGCACGCGGGAAATCTGCTTAGTTAGCTCAGCCCCTGCGTGACGCACTTTTTTAGAAAAGAGAAGAAACCATCTCCTAAAAACTCTCAATATTTGACAGCAATCCATGAATAATCTATTTGACCTTATGGACAAGAATAAAATAAACTGCATATAGGTTTCCCTACTTAGAAGTTTTTACGGAAGAGGGAAAAGAATGCAAACAATATAATTACTAAAATAAAATAAGTGTTTTATTTATTTTTTTGTTTTCTTTTTATATTAATTATTGTATATAGTATTTCAAAATGAATTCTCTGTTTATGTTTATAAAAAGAAAAATGTAATCATGAAATGTCGATGAACCCTTGCTATAAAATTGTTAAATTTTAAAAGCAATAAAAATATTCATTCTAATTCAAGTCTGTTACGCAGGGGCTGCGTAAACTTAGCAGATTTCACTGGTGAAGTTTTGCAGTAGATAAACTATCATACTTATAACAATTAACACCACCGTGAATATTAAGTGAATAAATACAAACGAAAGTGAGACATCTTAAGCCAATTTTAATAACCTCCCAACGGAAAGCGTCTGAGTTCTAAACTAACAGGCCTGCCAACTTCTCAGAGCTGAACAGAAATAATATTCCTCACCGAAAAGAAAAACAATTACTGAAACACTTTTTCTGAATATAGCTTCTTAATTTTATTGAAAACTATTTACTATATCAAGTATTGTAATTTATAATGAATCAGAATAATTTTGAGCTCAATCACTAAGATTTTAGTAGTCCTAGAACTTAACGACGAGGGGGGATCAACGGAACATATTTTCATGAAAGTCGTATAATATAGGTCTCTTGAAAACAAAATTTGGCAATTAAGGTACAAAAAAAATTGGTTTAATATATAACACAGGATTGTTTATGTGACATAAGTAGAAGTGGGGGTTTTCTGAAGAATGAAAAATGGAAATATCTCGGTTAATAATTCATAATAAATAAAATATGTGCATAACAACATTTATAGTTTTTTTTTTTTTTTTTTTTTTTTTTTTTTTTTTTTTTTTTTAATTTGCAATTAGATTGATACTACAGACTTTTTCGATCCGACGTATAATAAGGGAGATATTTCAAATTTGTTTTCGAAATTCACCACCTCTAACCCCCCCCCCTCTCACTGGTTAGATTTCAGCCAACAACGAACTTGATCTTTCTTTTTACATGAAACATTTAAACATCGAGTGTTTTTGGTAACGATCAAACAAAAATTGCCTCCGCTTTATATATAGAAATTTTTCGTAGTTGCGTCATGAGCACAACATCAATCTTGGGGAAAATCTGCTAAAATTAAAAAAAATATCTAAATGCGTATTTCGGGTGAAATAGATGAATGACTACACTTATACAGTCCATGTTTCAGGGCATTTGTGTTATTGGTGAACATAATTGGAAGATTTTGCGAATTCAATCATTCCACGGGAAACAAATTCTATTCCAACCCCCCTACGACGTATACCACGGCTGGTGTTGTTTGTATATGACCCATATTTTAAATAAAAATATATCCAATATGTTTTTTAAAGGTGAGGATAGATTTACACTTAAAATTTGATATAATTGGAATGTAATTAGAGCAACTCAGTTTCCAGGCGGATGTGTACAAAGGCCCCTGAAGAAGTCGGGATCCCTTCCACCAGGTTAAATCAGCTGATAAGGTAGTCCTTCCCCATCCCAGCTGTCTCCCAATCAATTTATTTTTCACTCTTCACATATTCGCCCTATATGCTCTGCACGCTCGTTATTCTTAGTGTAGACCTGCGCCTAGGAATCTATTCACAAGTTACCTAGATGACTATGTTCCACATTCATTAATTGTCCCATCCCATTCCTCTAGCCTTTTAGCAGGCTTCCCTCAAGGGAAATCAGATATTGAGGTTGTACACATGACGCGATTTTCAAACACTGCCTTCAAATGTCCATCGATCCTGTTTGTTTGTTTATTATTATTTACGACCACTTAACGTCCATCGATCCTACCTAGGAGATGAAGAAAATGTGGTCCGTTCAAACTTTTATATGTGTGTGTGTGTGTGTGTGTGTTAGTATATATATGTTGCCGCTCTAGCGGTAGAAATTATTGTTTAATCGATACCAAACTCGATATATAAGCGTTTCATGTCAAACTAAAGATCAAGTTCGTTAACGGCTAAAATCAGACATGGAAAGGGAGGTGGGGGGGGGGGGTTAGAAGGGAATAATTTCGAAAATTCGTTGTTTCTGCGTTATTATAGGTTGAATCGAGTGGGTATATAGAACAAATTTTATTGAAAATTTAGTTGTCTATAAATGTTGTTATGTACATATTTTCTCTAAGATTAATATAATTATTATTAATTATTAACGTCCATTTTTTGCAACTCAGGCTAATGAGGGCGAGTTATCTACAGGTTACCACCCTTTTCTAGCCAGGGTGGGATTTTAGGTTGTTATTTAATGAATTTCGTCACTAAATAATTTCCTTTGCCCAGGCGAGAATCGAACTCGCCACTCTAGGTTTGCCATGTGAAATAAAGGTCAACGATTTAACTCGTATGGCTAACCTAAGCCCCGAAGATTATTATTGACGAAGATATATTGACTTTTTGGTTTACAGTAAAACCCCACTCGTACTCCTAATGCCAAAATGTTGTCATAGCATGAATATCCTTATTCTAAGCTTAAATATCAAAAAATGTTTCCATGGGACCATAATTATGCGAAATACAAGCAAATTCCTTGTGCATATAGAGATTTTGTCTTGAAAATGTTTGATTGATATGTACCATACACTGTACGTACTTAATCCTCGTGTCCTGCGGTGGTTCTTCCTCCCACATTTCCTACGGTGGGTCGGATCCGACCATGTTGGCTCCTGAAGGGCGTAATCATTAATGAAATCATTAATTATGCAGGAAAAGGATAAATATTGATTAAAAACTAAAAAAAAATATTTTTATTTACTTTAATGTTTAAAAAAGTTAATATTGATAGTTAGATCAGTCTTCATTGTCTTTTGACTAAATTTTGACAGTCTCTTAAAGTTATATACTTAAATTATAAAAAAAAATACAAAATAAAGGAACAAAAGTGAGAATTAAATTCAAGAAAACTTGTTGCCTTGTCGTCAAACCTGCATTTCTCGAGGATAAATTCAAATCGTGCTTGGGACAAAGTACATCGAAACATGGGTGGACCATAAATTTGGGAAAACATTTCCTTGGTATTCAGGGTGGAATTTTTCAATGTGTCAATCAAATAAAGGAGGCCAAGAAAGGCTTTAAATTCTTCATTATTTGTAATGAAATATACGAAACATCGCCGGTAAATGAATGCCGCATCCGTTCGATTTCTTCGTTTGTGTGCTTTACAGCATCACTTATCATTTCTTCACCAATGAAAAGTAAAAACAGTTTCAAAATATCCGTAATGCCTCTTGCTTCTACTCTTGGGCCAGTATTTTCTCTGACCACATTGTTTGCAAGAACTCTGGAAAAGTTTAATCGCATCGGCTTATGGGAATGTAGAAATAATCATGAAAAAATCTAAAGCATAGAATCTACGGTGGGTCGGATCCGACCCCTAACTTATTTCCTACGGTGGGTCTGATCTGACCAAATGGTTAATAATGAGGAGAGGACACTTACCTGAGCGAAGTGGACTTGTCAGCCTCCCAGGCACAACTGCAGAGGAGGGTACTTAGGACCATGGAGTAGTCGAGGAAGCCAGGCGATTTTTAGACTAGGGGGAACCGGCGCCCCGGTCGGATCCGACCCAACCATAGGAGATGAGGGTTAACCATTTTATTTAACACAAAGATCATATTTGTGGTTAGCAAAATTCGGATTAGGAATAGGGGGGGGTTAGAGAGGGAGGGGAGATGAAAAACCGAAATATCTCCGTTATTATTAGTTGAATTGTAAAATTGTATAAAATTAAACTTGTTAAACTAAGTCCTACAATTCTTTAGTAGCTCAAGTACTGAGGGAGTTATTCTTACTTTCCTGCTTTCAGCCTTCACTAGCCCCCCCCCCTTCTACTCGTCTGATTTTTTTTTCCATAGAAATAGAGAATACGTGGTGAAATGAGATCACGTGTTCTATACCAGCATGTGAGAAATCTGCTTAGTTTCTGCAGCCCCTGCATGACGGACTTTTTCCCTTTCTGCAGTATTCATCCGAATGTTCGTCACTCACGGTAAAAAGAATTATTTAATTTCCGTTACGTTTTAAATCCAAGATCTTTCCTAACCGATCAGAACCATTTTTTATTTTGCTGTATATATTAAAAAAAACTCCAATATTTAAAGGAACTGATTTCAATAACTGGTGAAAGCAGGATTATGATATATTAATTATGCTGCTTCGATTTTTATCTGCCGTACTTTGGAATGAATAGCTCCTTTATAATGTATTTTTTTTATAATCAGTAGAATCTCTCGCTTTGAGTTCAAAGTAAAGGATAAACGCTCTAGAAATTATGTAGCATTTATTTCTGAAGTGTTATTCACACGCGAACAAATCATCATACTGCAATGAAATTCAATACATGAAAATCCCTTAAGAGGATTTCGTCTTTTGCTCTCAAATAATCTTCACATTACATATCACTCGTGTATAGCACGCCATTACACGCTTTAAACGCAAAGAAGAAAGAATTTACACCTTTAATACCTACAAAGTTCTTACAGAGGATTAGAAATGTATAGAAAGATGAAATAAATATATATTTTTAAATAGACTATTGGTTTCGTAGATATACGTGTCTATTTTTTGTTTTGCCTATGTAATACACATTATACAATATTGTATTATCCTTACTGAGACCATTCAAAGTATTTCAGGACAAAAGAAAGGATCTTTAGTTCTCAAAACTGCATTTCTATATTCTTTTATTTCATAAAGCATTGGCAAGGCTTTTAATATATATACCTCTCAGTCAATATAATTCTAATATATCTCCACAGAACGAAAACTCCAAAGTCAATCAGCCTTACCAAATGGTAATTTCTAAGTTGGTATTTTGGCAGGTGGAAGTGACTTCTAATGTAGGTAGGATGAAAGAATTGGCTACGCTTCCATTATAACCATTTATTAAAACGGCAGAGCGCTTTCGATGTAGTGCATCATCGTCAGTGGCCGAAGGTCCTGGATGTTGACATGACGGCTCTTGGAGCTAGACCCCCCCCCCCCAGGGACTTGATCCCTGAGGCTGGTGTCCATACTGCCAATTATGAACCAAACTTGTGGTACAGTGCATAATTAACACTTGAATTCTTCAATTGAAACACACGATACTCCACAAATTCCCCTAGTCTGTTCTTCCACTGTCTTGCTTCCTTCGTCTTTCTACCCATAAGTAACATAACATTTTTGTGGGCAGTCTGTCGATTTTATATTTGACATCGTGACCCCAGATAATATCAGGATGAACAAAAAAAATCGATGATATTGGTTTCTGATCTTCTATCTGTATTTCTTTTTCACGTTCCCATGCAGTTATCTTTCCCATATCTCTACACCAGATCACCTTTCCTTCTTTCATTCTCCTGAGTCACCACGATACATAAAAAGCCCGTCAGGAAGGGTCTAGGTTAAATAAGATTTCCCACGTGCGTCACGAATTCGCATTGATCTCATAACGTAATAGTTTCATGTGAGCAATATTTGTTATTTAGGCTTCAAATAAAGTGTTTAATAATATAACAGGTTATTTTTAATATGAGATGAATAGGAGTGGGGGTTTACCGAAGGACGAAAACTAAAAAAAATCTAATATCTTTGTTAATAATCAAGATAATAAAAAACATAAAAAGCAACATTTATAGAAAATTACATTTGCAATAAGATTGGTTCTATACAACTTTTCGATAAGGCGCATAATAACGGAGATAATAAGAATTTTCCCTCTAATCTACCCCTCCCACTGGTCGGATTTCAAACTTTAAAGAACATGATCTTTAATTTTATATAAAATGTTTAAATATCGTGTTTGGTAACGATCTAACAAAAATTGCGACCGCTAGAGTGCTAACAGACAAATAAGTAGAAAGGTACATAGTTTTGAAAGGTCCTCATTTTCGACATCTCCTTGGTAGGATCGTTGGATATTTGGGGAAATTTTTAATAATCCCGTCAGGAGTACGTCCTAGAAAACTGATTTCCCTATTCGGAAATCTGCTAATATTGGTTTAATATCCTTTTCCTCTTTAACTTTCTGTCCATAACAAACTACACGAAATCCTATTTTCGACGAAAGCATTATTCTGGGTGATTTCCAATACCCAGGAATTCAATGATTAAAATTATAGAGCTATAGCTTGCCAGTGTGGTAAACGGGGTTCTAGGATAATAATAGGTTGGGAATTGTGAAGTTTGCTAATTATAAACTTATAAAGGTCACAACAGCAATATTTCATCACTGGGAGATTGACAAACTAACATGGCTACAAACAAACCGCGTTCAACGTTTGGGACTCCAACCACTTTCGCCTCAGGTCACTTCTTGGTTTTGGCCAGGCAGGAGGAGAGTTTGGCACTGAAGTCATTCCATTTCGAGGTTGTGAAGCTTTTTGGGAAATTGGGAAAGAATATTAATATTTATAATGGAGTTCTTAACAAAAACTAAGTATAGAAGAAAAATATGGGATGTTAACCATGAACAATGGCTGAGATCCTTACTAAGGCAACGGCAATTTATATTTCAAAAATCACTAATAATATTTTTTATTTATTTATTTGGTTTGTGGCCCACTGCAATGGTGATTGGCATTATTAGAATAATATATTTACTCCTTCATGCACTAACCTTTGTTGTACTTTATTTTTATATTATGGAAAATATTTCTTCAATACCTGATTCTTTCTCATATCCATGCTTTGTCTAAAGAATACAATAAAAGTTAACCCTTTTAAATCTTTTTAAGTATGCTGTAGACCGATTCTATTTTGTGGTCTATGTTTTTGTGTTTTAGATATGTTAGTATTTGTGGAATATATTGGCTGCTGTCAGTTAATAGTTCTGTCATATCGTGGGATATGTGAAGGTTTTAGCAGATTTCCCTTAAGGGAAATCAGCTATTGAGGTTGTACTCATGACGGAATTTTCGAAATTTTTCTTCAAATGTCCATCGATCCTACCTAGTAGATGACGAAAATGAGGTCCGTTCAAAACTGTATATATATATATATATATAAAGATATATATATATATATACATATATATATTTGTCTGTTACCGCTCTAGCTGTCGCAATTTTTGTTTGATCGTTACTAAACTCGATATTTAGTCGTTTTATGTAAAAAGAAAGATCAAGTTCGTTAACGGCTGAAATCGGACCAGTGGGAGGGGGGGGTTTAGAGAGGAGGATTTTTGAAAATTCGAAATATCTCCGTTACTATTTGTGGGATCGAAAAATTGTACAAAATCAATCTTATTGCAAATTAAATTTACTATAAATGTTGTTATATGCATGTATTCCCTATCTTGAATATTAACCGAGATATTTGCATTTTTATTAAATTTGGCCCGATAACGGATTTTTTAATTTCCCGCAAAAAGCTAGTTCGGCCCTTTGCCGTAACTGTTCGTCTCTCGTATGGAGATTTCTCTATTGTATAACTTCACGTGGGAAATCTGCTTAGTTTACGCAGCCCCTGCGTGACGGACTTTTTTTCGTTGGATGCAGTTTGTCAGTACGTGTTTTATCGTAAGGTGTTTGTAGCAGTATTTGCATATAGGGTTATCTGTCCTCGTCATTAAGTGTCTATGTGTCAGGTATGTGTGAACGATTCTGAGTCTGGCAAGAACAACTTCCTCCCGTCTAGTACTCCTTTGGCTCGATGGCCACTCCTTAATAGTACTTTTGATAATGCGTAGGTGGTTCTTTACTTCCATCCATTCTGATTGCCATTTCTTTAGGATTCGGTGGAGTATATGTCTCACTATGTCTTCGTTCACTAATATATAACCATCCAATGCTATTCAAGTATAAATAAGTAAATAAACATAAATAAAATAAATTTATGTTTTATTCTTATGAATATAGTAGTTAATCCTTTGAAATGACAATTCTGCGGGTCAATATGGGAGGGGTCATATTATCCAACGACTTTAAAGTTCTCTGTAATTCGGTTTTTGTGTTATGAGGTATCTGTTTTTGTGGGGAGGCATTATGTTGGAGTATTTTCTTAAATTTATCAATACCCACCTTCAGTTTATGGACCCGATTCATCGTGGGTTCTATCACTTCATTTCGGATTCTTTCCCTTGATCTGTTGAGACCTTCTGCGTGTACCTTCCCGGCTGCCTCTAAGTCATAATAACTTTTCAACGATTCCTCCGCCTGCTCCTGGGAGTTTTCTAGCTCACCCAACAAAGAATAAAATTGTTCGTGCCCTTTTGCATTTCTCTCCTCGTTATATAGATGCCTTGGGTTCTTTATTTCAGGCTTTTCTTCGAGTTTTGGCAGCCGTTTAAAACGCTCACTTGGGTTAGGACGATCCCAAATGTTTGAGGGGATTTGGAATTCAGTAAATGACTTGACTAACTGCTTTTCTTTGTTAATTATGTCCCTTATGATGTTCTTCTCTTCAGTTTTCATAGAAGACCATAGGGAGGTGTCAAATTCTTTGGGGCATTCCTCTTTCAGCTTTTTCCGTTTTTCTTGAGTTCTTGTAACCCTCGGTGCAGCCGGTTTGCTCATTTCTTTTCTTTTAATAATATCTACGCAGTACCAGAATCATTTCCATTAACCAATGCATAACGATTTCATTTTAACCTAAACATCGTTGTTTAAGCTTGTAGCCTACACACAATACACGTATTCGGTGTAATCACATGGTTTTACTTAATGTCTTGTTAGTAAGACGATAAACATTGTCAACTTAGGTTATTATTCCAGCGTGGGCAACAGATACAATATTTATATAGCAGCAAACTGACTACATAAAATCCTTAAAATCATCCTAGCTAGAAAAGGGTGATAGATGATCCATATTAGATGACGTATTTGCGCAACTATATTCCTGTAACAATATTCCTCTCATTTCCCCCTCCCCAAAATAATTATTTCAATCAGGATTTCTATCATAGAAATCTTCCTCTCAAGTTGTCCTCATAGTAAAACATTAGAAGCGCATTGACGCTTCTTACTATTTTTTAGCAGCTTTCCCTAAAGGTAAATCAGCTTTTGAGGTCGTACTCATGACGCGATTTTTGAAATTTTTCTTCCATCGAACCTACCCAGGAGATGACGAAAATGAGGTCCGTTCAAAGCCGTATATATATATATATATATATATATATATATATATATATATATATATATATATATATATATAATTGTAACCTCTGTCTGTACATTGATTTTTTTCGCGAAATTTTACGATAACTTTTCGTTTCACATGTCATAGACACCATAACTGCATTTTGTTTCTTTGGTGTCTGTTTGTTTATTTGTTTGTTTGTTACCTTTTCACGCATAAACGGATGAACCAAATTTTATGAAACTTAGTATGTATATTACTACTAACCCAACTTAGACTTTAGGCTATATTAGTATCCTCTGAGACGAACAGGAGGGGGGGTTATAAGGAAAGCTTGAAATTAAAAATAGCGATATTTCGTTTCCTATTGGTTTTTCGGCAAATATGAACATAACAAAAGTTGTTTATTTTGTTATTTAGAGTAACTTTTGTTATATACACGTTTTTCGTATACTGAATTATAAACGAGATATACGCTAAAACCTATAGCGGAAGTGAACAATTTTATTTGGGACAAAAGACCCAACCGAAATAAATAAAACTCGGTATAAGTATTAGCACTAACGCTTTCATTATAATAAGCCATACCAATTTCTAGGGACGGGCAGGAGTGTGGGTTGTAAGGGAGGCCTGAATTTAAAATAGTGGTATTTCGTTTTCTATTCGTTTTTCGGCAAATGTGCACAGGGTAAAAGTTGTTTAGTTTGTTATGTAGAGTAACTTTTGTTGTATTCATTTTTTTCGTTTAACAAAGTATAAACGAGATATACACTAAAACTTAAAGAGGCAACCAAGAATTTTATTATGCACTAACGATTGAACCGAACTTAACATAGCTCTATATGTAAATTTGCACTAACTGTTCCATGATTATAAGCTATATTAAATTTTTAGGTTTGAACGAGAGTGGGTGTTGAAAATTTAATGTTCTATAAATGTTGTTATGTATACTTTTTCAGTATCTTGATTATTTACTGAGATATTTGCATTGTTTTAGTTTTCGGTCTTGCGTAAAGCCCCACTCCTACTCATCTCATATTAACAATATTATATTATGTTATGCAGCACTTTATTTGAAGCTTAAATACCAAATTTTGTTCTCATTGAACTTTTAAGTTGATACTAAGCGTACGTGGGAAATCTGCTTAGTTAACGCAGCCCCTGCGTGACGGATTTCATATTTATTAATTTATTAACGCCCACTTTATTCAACTATTGCTAATCGGGACAGGTTATCTACAGGTTACCACCCTTTTCAAGCCAGTTGAGCCGAATATTTACATAAAGAGTGTTTAACTCGACATACTTTGGATGAGTTGTTTTCTCCCGAACACTAAAGTTTTTAACTGGGGGATGCCTGCCTGTGAACGAGATCTAAGAGAGTCAGCCATTATATAAGTCTGAAGCTAGCTATGGGTTGAAAGAATAAATACATAAGCAAAGAGAGCTGTCCCTTAGGACCCATGCCAATTGACTATGCTTACTTTTTGTTACTGTTATACTTTTCAAAGACAATATTCTCTCCGGAAAAAGCTCAAGTAAATAAAAGAAAAAATATAAAAAAAACTATTTATTCATTTTAGGTATTGTTGAGAGATATAGCTTGAGATGTAGTACTTTGAGAGGCTGTTACGATTTTATTGTGACCTGGAGACATTGGACAAGAAGAATGAGGATTCTAAAATTGAGAGGTAGTCACCATCGTCGCTGGATCACGTAGTTTAAGTTAGATATAAACGTTGTCCTCAGCTCGGGGTTTTATTGGTCCCCTTAAAAGCCTCCTTTTTATGGCGAAAAATACACGTTCACTGTTAACATTTCCGTATTTTATCATCAATTTATAACACTCAGAAACGTTACTACTGTCAATGTCAAACTATCTGGACGGTGCAATTTTTAAATTGTTGGATTTAGCACTAAATATATATCTATTTAAGGGAGAAAAAATCATTTAGAGCTTTCTGTAACAAAAAAGTCCGTCACGCAAGGGTTGAGTTAACTAAGCAGATTTCCCCCCGTATTTATCTCAAAACGAAAAAGTCCAATGAGAACAATATTTAGGCTTCAAATGAAGTATTCCATAACATAGTAGAATATTGTTAATATGAGGTGAGTAGGAGTGGGGCTTTACCGAAAACTAAAAAATGCAAATATCTCAGTTAATGATCAAGACAGGGAAAACATGTTCATAACAATATTTATAGAACATTAAATTTGTATAATAAGAGTGGTTCTTTACTATTTTTCAATCCGACAAATAATGACGGAGATAATAAGAATTTCTGAAATTCCCCCCCTCTAAACCCTTGGTCCGATTTCACAAACTTTAGGGATCGATAGAGGATCGAAAAACTAAAACAAAAATTCCTCTGGCATATGCCTCGTTTTCGCTTCGTTTTCGAGAAAATCACAAAAAACTAAAAATAGTTGTGCAAAAACTAATTAAGGCCAATGGAAGAGCGGATTTTATTCATTGAATGAATTTAAGCAATAAATGTTATTCCAATACAATTATTGTATTCTAATCTTATACTAACAGAAAGGTAATTGAAAAAAAGAATTATTTTTTATTAAGAAAAAATAATAAATACTTTTTTATTCAAACATAGTATAAAAAAAATTACCTATTTAAAGTAGATAACATTATGAACAATAACTGAAGATTAAAACATAAAAAAAGATTAAAAATTTAGATTTTCGAAATATTTCTCCTCATACTTGGATACTTTGCACCTCACTTTACGTTCTTCTATCGTATTACAGCAGAATAGGTGAACAAAATTTTATCATGTGTTCTCCTCATGTTAACACTTTTGACGTGATTTATTTGACCACAAGAATGGTAATAAATTCATCAAAATTCGTAAAATTAACATACCCTCAAGCACAACAAATATTACTAATTTGAAGGTAATAAATGAATTATTCTGTGTTTCCGATTATCCAATATTTCCATGGTTCAATTATATAAATTAGTTTCTGGACAACAGGAATTATAATCATATATTTGTCTAACTGCCACAGGCCATTTTAGCAGATTTCCCTTAAGGGAAATCAGCTATTGAGGTCGTACTCCTAAAGCGATTTTCGAAAAATTTCTTCAAATGTCCATCGATCCTGCCCAGGAGCTGACGAAAATGAGGTCCGTTCAAAATTATACAGGGTGTCCCCAAACCAAACGGCCAAACTTTAGGGATCGATAGAGGATCGAAAAACTAAAACAAAAAGTCCTCTGGCATATGCCTCGTTTTCGAGAAAATCACAAAAAACTAAAAATAGTTGTGCAAAAACTAATTAAGGCCAATGGAAGAGCGGATTTTATTCCTTGAATGAATTTTAGCAATAAATGTTATTCCAATACAATTATTGTATTCTAATCATATACTAACAGAAAGGTAATTGAAAAAAGAATTATTTTTTATTAAGAAAAAATAATAAATACTTTTTTATTCAAACATAGTATAAAAAAAAATACCTATTTAAAGTAGATAACATTATGAACAATAACTGAAGATTAAAACATAAAAAAAGATTAAAAATTTAGAAAATAAATAAAATAATTAAATATTCTTACTTGGAAAACATAAATGTTTCAGTTTTTATATGGGTCTACCTTAGTGAGAAAAAAAAAACCTGAAAATTTTGAAGGTTTTACCTTCTCTAAAATTACATCGTTAATTTCTAAAGCGTCAACGTAAATGTTGTTCTAAGTGCTGGCCTCTCGCTGCAATACACGCATCACACATCGCGTACTCACAGATCGCACTGCATCTAAACATGACGTGAGCTGGTTGCAAACCATTCTGATGCGCTCGATGAGGTCATCCCTTGTGCGGACGGGCTCTCGGTAGACATTTTTTTTCACGTATCCCCACACGAAGAAATCTAGTGGCGTGAGGTCCGGAGACCGGGGAGGCCAAGGCACCGGCCCACCTCGTCCTATCCAGCAACCTGGGTAGTTGATGTCCAACCAGTCTCGTACGGCCCTTTCGTAATGTGCAGGACACCATCGAGTTGAAACCAGCTCTCAAGCCTTGTTTCCAAAGGGATATCTTCCAAAAGTGCCCGTAAGTCATTCTCCAGGAATAGATGATAACTTTCAGCGTGAAGTCGAGCAGGTAAAAATACGGGACCTATTATGCGATTATAACAAAGACCGACCCACACGTTTACAGAAAACTCATGCTGGTAGTGAAATTCTCTAACAGCGCGGGGATTTTCATGTGCCCAAAGCTGGTAGTTTCTTTGATTGAATATGCCCGCACGTGTAAAAGTCGCTTCGTCCGTCCAAATTACTTTCGAACTTAAGTTTACATCGTTTTGCAATTGTTCTTTGTACCAATTACAAAAATTTAATAGGCGGGGATAATCAGCGGGTATTAAATTTTGTACCTTTTGTACATGGTAAGCATGCCTGCGGTCAGCCCTTAATGTGCGCCAAATGGTTGTCTTTGGTATGCTTAGAACTGAAGCAGCTCTCCGGACGCTTGTGCCAGGGTTGGTATTGAAGTGCCTCAGTATCCTCTCCCTCCGCCTCAGGTCGGCTTCCATCGGAGCCTGCATACGGTTTCCACGACGATTACATGAGAAGGACCCAGTCTCTCGAAGCCTTCTGAAAGTGCTGGTAAAAACACCTCTGTGTGGGGTTTCTCGGTTAGGAAACCGTCTGCGATATTCCCGAACTGATGTGCATTGCCATCGCAGAATCCGTAGACGTAGACTATGTCCGCGTATTCAGCGTTGGTAAATCGAGCCATATTTGTTGACTTCACTGAACAGTACTAGCAACACCACTAATGTGAGAATGCGAGGCTGGATTCCCCCCCAAAAAGGATTAAAATGATAGTAAACATTTTAATCCTTTCTTTTTAAGTTTAAACACTCAACCTAGACGTTTTATTGATAAGGAAAGCGTGAGAATATTCATGTTTTCTAAATTTACTCCTCGTAAATTAAAACATTAAGCTTACTCAAAAAGC
>CM032231.1:40852500-40867500 GCA_019009955.1 Riptortus pedestris
GCTTAGATAATGGAAGTAAAGAGGTTAAGCAATAAATCATGAACGAGCTTGACAGCACTGGGTTACATCCTCCAAGGATTGTGCCCAGGAAGAAAAGCTATAAATATATTCCACAATCACAACTTCAAACTAAAACTAGACCAAAAACTTAATTTCTGATTAGCAGGTTGTACAATATGACATTTATTTTGGGACAGTCCTAAGGTATATAGACTATTCTCTGGACTATAAAGCGGATATATTCCCTGCGACATTTAAGAAGCTGCATTTAACATTTAAGAACTATTGAAGTGGTGGATATATATATATATATATATATATATATATATATATATATATATATCAGGAAATAATTTTACTTTAGGTTTCTGCAATGAAAATGTTTGGTTTTATTGGCAGGATATCTTAAAAATCGATCCTTTTAATTGTCCTCTGTTCGGTGGCACTTCTTAATTCTTAAGTAGTTTCAGCCATTATTCAGCAGAAATGCGACAACTGGAAGAAGCAGGACTAGGGATTCGAGAAACATTAGAACTTACTCTCAGTTAGAAGTTATTATTATGTAAACACTAATTTCTGTTTCTTGACATTCTCTAAAAGCTACACTGAGCATTTTATCATTTTTGTGAAACCTAAAGATGCATACATTTAATTTATATGAATTTAAGGACTTCTTATGTTCACCGTTTTTGTTTTATAAACACATTAATTTTGATCCCATGCTACAAATATTCTAGTTAGTAACTTTTTAAACCTCTCGATTTTAAATAATCTTATGAATTTTGTGTTGCAGATGAGCGGCTAAAGATAACTGTGGCAATGGGGTAGAGATGCAGAACTGGACGGATGGGGTGTGGTTCCCTGGGCCTAGCTCACCGTACACGGCGACAGAGGCTGTACTCATCGGGTTACTACTATTCATCATCATAGTTGTAACCGTTGTTGGTAAGTGTCATTGGTATTTGTCAAAGGGTAACATGCCATAACCGTAGTCGGTATCATATATCATTGGTATTTGTCAAAGGGCAACGTGTCGTAGCTGTAGACATAGCCGGTATCATATCTCATTGGTATTTGTCAAAGGGCAACATGTCGTAGCTGTAACCTTAGCCGGTAACATATATCATTGGTATTTGTCAAAGGGCAACATGTCATAACCGTAGTCGGTATCATATATCATTGGTATTTGTCTAAGGGCAACGTGTCGTAGCTGTAACCTTAGCCGGTATCATATCTCATTGGTATTTGTCAAAGGGCAACGTCTCGTAGCTGTAGCCTTAGCCGGTATCATATCTCATTGGTATTTGTCAAAGGGCAACGTCTCGTAGCTGTAGCCTTAGCCGGTATCATATCTCATTGGTATTTGTCAAAGGGCAACGTGTCGTAGCTGTAGACTTAGACGGTATCATATCTCATTGGTATTTGTCAAAGGGCAACGTGTCGCAGGTGTAACCTTAGCCGGTATCATATCTCATTGGTATTTGTCAAAGGGCAACGTGTCGTAGCTGTAGACTTAGACGGTATCATATCTCATTGGTATTTGTCAGACGGCAACGTCTCGTAGCTGTAGCCTTAGCCGGTATCATATCTCATTGGTATTTGTCAAAGGGCAACGTGTCGTAGCTGTAGACTTAGACGGTATCATATCTCATTGGTATTTGTCAAACGGCAACGTCTCGTAGCTGTAGCCTTAGCCGGTATCATATCTCATTGGTATTTGTCAAAGGGCAACGTGTCGTAGCTGTAGACTTAGACGGTATCATATCTCATTGGTATTTGTCAAACGGCAACGTCTCGTAGCTGTAGCCTTAGCCGGTAACATATCTCATTGGTATTTGTCAAAGGGCAACGTGTCGCAGGTGTAACCTTAGCCGGTAACATATCTCATTGGTATTTGTCAAAGGGCAACGTGTCGTAGCTGTAGACTTAGACGGTATCATATCTCATTGGTATTTGTCAATCGGCAACGTCTCGTAGCTGTAGCCTTAGCCGGTATCATATCTCATTGGTATTTGTCAAAGGGCAACGTGTCGTAGCTGTAGACTTAGACGGTATCATATCTCATTGGTATTTGTCAAACGGCAACGTCTCGTAGCTGTAGCCTTAGCCGGTATCATATCTCATTGGTATTTGTCAAAGGGCAACGTGTCGTAGCTGTAGACTTAGACGGTATCATATCTCATTGGTATTTGTCAAACGGCAACGTCTCGTAGCTGTAGCCTTAGCCGGTAACATATCTCATTGGTATTTGTCAAAGGGCAACGTGTCGTAGCTGTAGACTTAGACGGTATCATATCTCATTGGTATTTGTCAAAGGGCAACGTCTCGTAGCTGTAGCCTTAGCCGGTATCATATCTCATTGGTATTTGTCAAAGGGCAACGTGTCGTAGCTGTAGACTTAGCCGGTATCATATCTCATTGGTATTTGTCAAAGGGCAACGTGTCGTAGCTGTAGACTTAGACGGTATGATATCTCATTGGTATTTGTCAAACGGCAACGTCTCGTAGCTGTAGCCTTAGCCGGTAACATATCTCATTGGTATTTGTCAAAGGGCAACGTGTCGTAGCTGTAGACTTAGACGGTATCATATCTCATTGGTATTTGTCAAAGGGCAACGTCTCGTAGCTGTAGCCTTAGCCGGTATCATATCTCATTGGTATTTGTCAAAGGGCAACGTGTCGTAGCTGTAGACTTAGACGGTATCATATCTCATTGGTATTTGTCAAAGGGCAACGTGTCGCAGGTGTAACCTTAGCCGGTATCATATATCATTGGTATTTGTCAAAGGGCAACGTGTCGCAGGTGTAACCTTAGCCGGTATCATATATCATTGGTATTTGTCAAAGGGCAACGTGTCGCAGCTGTACCCTTAGCCGGTATCATATCTCATTGGTATTTGTCAAAGGGCAACGTGTCGCAGGTGAACCTTAGCCGGTATCATATATCATTGGTATTTGTCAAAGGGCAACGTGTCGCAGGTGTAACCTTAGCCGGTATCATATATCATTGGTATTTGTCAAAGGGCAACGTGTCGCAGGTGTAACCTTAGCCGGTATCATATATCATTGGTATTTGTCAAAGGGCAACGTGTCGCAGGTGAACCTTAGCCGGTATCATATATCATTGGTATTTGTCAAAGGGCAACGTGTCGCAGGTGTAACCTTAGCCGGTATCATATATCATTGGTATTTGTCAAAGGGCAACGTGTCGCAGGTGTAACCTTAGCCGGTATCATATATCATTGGTATTTGTCAAAGGGCAACGTGTCGCAGGTGTAACCTTAGCCGGTATCATATATCATTGGTATTTGTCAAAGGGCAACGTGTCGCAGGTGTAACCTTAGCCGGGTATCATATATCATTGGTATTGTTCAAAGGGCAACTGGTCGCAGGGGTAACCTTAGCCGGTATCATATATCATTGGTATTTGTCAAAGGGCAACGTGTCGCAGGTGAACCTTAGCCGGTATCATATCTCATTGGTATTTGTCAAAGGGCAACGTGTCGCAGGTGTAACCTTAGCCGGTATCATATATCATTGGTATTTGTCAAAGGGCAACGTGTCGCAGGTGAACCTTAGCCGGTATCATATATCATTGGTATTTGTCAAAGGGCAACGTGTCGCAGGTGAACCTTAGCCGGTATCATATATCATTGGTATTTGTCAAAGGGCAACGTGTCGCAGGTGAACCTTAGCCGGTATCATATATCATTGGTATTTGTCAAAGGGCAACGTGTCGCAGGTGTAACCTTAGCCGGTATCATATATCATTGGTATTTGTCAAAGGGCAACGTGTCGCAGGTGAACCTTAGCCGGTATCATATATCATTGGTATTTGTCAAAGAGCAACATGTCATAACCGTACTCGGTATCATATGTCATTGGTATTTGTCAAAGGGCAACATGTGGTAGCTGTAACCTTAGCCGGTATCATAAGTCATTGGTATTTGTCAAAGGGCAACATGTGGTAGCTGTAACCTTAGCCGGTATCATATGTCACTGGTATTTGTCAAACGGCAACATGTGGTAGCTGTAACCTTAGCCGGTATCATAAGTCACTGGTATTTGTCAAAGGGCCACATGTGGTAGCTGTAACCTTAGCCGGTATCATATGTCACTGGTATTTGTCAAACGGCAACATGTGGTAGCTGTAACCTTAGCTGGTATCATAAGTCACTGGTATTTGTCAAAGGGCAACATGTGGTAGCTGTAACCTTAGCCGGTATCATATGTCACTGGTATTTGTCAAACGGCAACATGTGGTAGCTGTAACCTTAGCCGGTATCATAAGTCACTGGTATTTGTCAAAGGGCAACATGTGGTAGCTGTAACCTTAGCCGGTATCATATGTCACTGGTATTTGTCAAACGGCAACATGTGGTAGCTGTAACCTTAGTCGGTATCATATGTCATTGGTATTTGTCAAAGGGCAACATGTGGTAGCTGTAACCTTAGCCGGTAACATATGTCATTGGTATTTGTCAAAGGGCAACATGTGGTAGCTGTAACCTTAGTCGGTATCATATGTCATTGGTTATTTGTCAAAGGGAAACAATGTCATAACCTTAGTCGGTATCATATGTCATTGGTATTTGTCAAAGGGCAACATGTGGTAGCTGTAACCTTAGCCGGTAACATATGTCATTGGTATTTGTCAAAGGGAAACAATGTCATAACCGTTGTCGGTATCAGTTGTCATTGGTATTTGTCAAAGGGAAACATACCATAGTTGGAACAGTATTCGGTGAGTATCTTATCTCTAATAAAAATATTTTACCGCTTCTAGCAATAATTCAGTTCTTCCCAAAGTTTAACCTTTGTCCATTTGATCTCTCAATTACATTAATTCTGCTATGTTGTAGCTGTTACTTCTTACGAAAAATTACTGCAGCTCTTACACACTAGAGACTCAAATGTAACTAAAATGAAAGGCCTCATTCAGCACGTGTCTGTTTTGATGGTAATTCAGAATGTTCCTCTTAATATACACTAATTCATATAGTTTTAAAGAAACATTTTAAAAATATTGCACAGATGAATAGTTTAATAATTGAATTATACCTCAGTGGTAATCTGGACCAGAAATATTATGTAAATAGGAGTAGGATCCATGTGGTATCATAGGAATGGACATTTATTTGAAGGTAATGTAGTTAGTCATGCTGGCTGAGCGCAGGTGTCAATAATTGAGTTAGTGACCAATCAAATGTGCTTCTTCTGGAATTATATATTGATTTTCACTAGTCTATTTTACTTATTTGTACTTCGTTTGGGTTCACTAAGCGACCTGTAAGGGCTCTATCAATAATTTAGGGTTTTATTGTTAAGCTTTTGATCCGTGACATTGTGCTCCGTGTCAGGAGTGTTTGCCGTTCACAGCTATTCATGGGATCATGCTCACCTTTTCAATATTCAGTCAATTTCGTAAATGGTCATATCTAATTCAACAGAGACAACTCGAGATGGCTCAATTTCAACATGATAAAAAAAAAAAAAAAAAAAAAAAAAAAAAAAAAGAGTAAAATTTCAGAATCCTTTGAGCAATATAAGTGAAAACAAAATATGCAAATCACAAAGTTTAGCTTATAACGCTATATAACTTCATTTGGTGAGTGGATTCAGTTGGATTATCACTCGGATTCTTACGTGTCATTTTTTAAAAGGTATGCCATACAATTTTGGATATCGTGTTCGTGTCCTTTTACTAGAATAATGCCAAGGGAACCAACCACTTTTCTAGTTTTAAAATTTTTGAATTTTGCACCGAAAACATAAGTTTGTCGATGTCTTATCACTACTATCTCCGTCTGATTCAGGAGTTAACCTAAGACAGAATGAATTACAAGCCTGATTTGGGAAATTTCACACGCTTCTTAGAGGACTTTATGTATTAAAAAGTTAATTTAATATCTTATATATATATATATATATATATATATATATAAAAATATTCGGGGGCGGGGGGGGGACGTAGGCAACGCATCCAAAAAAAAAATTAAAAGTAAAATTTAATCATAACTTCATTAAGCAATTGTCGTTACGTTTCTGCATCATGGAACAATAATGAAATTATTAAGCCAAAATAAGTTACTCACTGTACAACAAAACAATTAAGATTGCTTAATTTCATTTACGAAATTAGATAGCTTGAAATTTCATTCCGTCCTGTAATATATATGAGACGTACATACAATTACTACTAGATCAATTTCTTAAGCAATAATCGGGGGGATAATAAAACTGACAATTTAAAATTTGTTTAACCTTAAGGCATTCAGCTTTAAGAAAACTAGAATGTTTTTGTCTCTTTACAAAGTTGAAAATAATTTATAATAATTTATTCAGTGGAATTGACGGAAACGTCAATTGTCTTTAATAAAAAAAAAACACATAAATGCTAAGTAAACCAGGTTGCTGTACGAGCTGGAAGATAAATATTTACAAAGTGATTAAGAATAATGGAAAGAGTAAAAACACATAAAGAATGAAATGTCACTATTGGCCAGCACATTCTAAATGACTTCGGTCAGGAGAAAAGTTGTTAAATTCAGTCAAATATTGGCTAGGAAAATCTAAATTATTCACAATAGTATTATTTGCCGACGTAATAAGTTGTACTCGGAACCGTAGAAACGTTTTACAAAATAACAACTAATCAATAACAACGAAATTTCTGTCTATCATTAACTTATTTTAGTAATTTTTATTGGTCTTATAATACACCTATTCTCACTAGTTTTTTTTTTATATCTCCTGTGCTCTGGGGATTCGTTTCACGAATATCCTTACTACTATTTCTCGCTTCGTCAAAATGGGGGCAAAGTAGATCCTGGGACTGAGACAGCTGAGCGTCGTAAAGGAGGTTCTAACACGAGGTAGAAATTCCAGGAGTTATGTAGGCTGCAAAGTGTACTCCTACGTCAGCATCTACACAAAGCACTGTCCTAACTCTCCTTCCGAAGTCCTGCTCCGCTGATATTCCTGTAGTTCCTCTCATAAAACCAGTCTAATGCGGCAGTTTATCCGATCACTGATATCTCATCAGCCTTCTCTGACGAAGATCGAATCCTCTGGAGAATGTCATTTCTCTCCTTCTTATATGTTTTAGCAGATCCCGCTTAAGAAAAATCAGCTATCGAGTTCGTACTCACGATTTTCGAAATATTTCTCCTCATACTTGGATACTTAGCACCTCACTTTACGTTCTTCTATCGTAATACAGCAGAATACGCGAACAAAATTTTACGTGTGTTCTCCTCATGTTAACAATTTTGACGTGCGTCTAGATTTATTTGACCCCAAGAATGATAATAAATTCGTCAAAATTCGTAATAATTGACATACCCTCAAGCACAACAAATATTACTAATTTGAAGGTAATAAATGAATTATTCAGTGTTTCCGATTATCCAATATTTCCATGGTTCGATTACATAAATTAGTTTCTGGACAACAGGAATTATAATCATATTTTTATCTACCTGCAACAGGCCATTTCAGCAGATCAGAAATCAGCTATTGAGGTCGTACTCATGTACCTCCATAAAAAATTGTATGGAACCAATCTTATTGCGAATAAATTTACTATAAATATTGTTCTATCCATTTATTCTCTATCTTGAATATTAACCGAGATATTTGCATTTTTATTAAAAGTGGGCCGATAACGGACAAGTGAATTTCCCGCCAAAAGCTAGTTCGGCCGTTTCCTTGACTGTTCGGCTCTCGTTTCTCTATTGTATAACTTCACGTGGGAAATCTGCTTAGCTTACGCAGCCCCTGCGTGACGGACTTTTTTTGTACCGTGATGGCGATTAACACGTAATCACGGAATGTCTATATGCATGTGGGTCTATAGGTATGTACTCAATAGTAAATGAACGCTATAATTATATTATTGATTTTTTTAATACATGAATAATTTGTGTATAGTTCATAGGTAATTAGGTAGAACTTTTTTCTACGTGTTGTACATTCAACATATGGCCGGTACCGATACAACACTACGATTTCACTAATTTAAAACGACTACACACTTTAAATATAAATGTCCTTGATAAGTATAAAGGAAACATGAAACAAGATGTATGTTGGTTGAGAGTTATAAAGCCATCTAGCACCTGCTGTTAAATAACGTATTACTCGTGCTAAGTTGCTAAAGAGCTAAGATAGCAACATCAAAAAGCACTCTCCGGAATGTCTCTGTGCCTCTTGAATGTCAGATATACTACCTTAATTACTAACATTCCTCTCCACATCCTTTATTAACTAAAACATTGCTCTTGCTTGTTAGTACTTGCTTGACGGACTTTTTGTTATTGATGAATATGACGGGATGATGTCGTGTATCCAATTGTAATTTTTCCACGGGAAGCCATTTCTATTTCAACCCGTAGACTCGACTAGTGTTATTATAAAATCATTTTACTAATATATTGCCCCAAGCATACAGCTTCAAAATGGAGTGATTAAGATGAAGCAGACCTATTTCGGGAAACGATATTCTAGCCAACCTGTCTATATATATATCAAAGGATTGTATCAATAATGGATGTGAGTCAGTGTACATACCGAAAGATCCTTCCAACCACACACGAGACCAGTAGCAGATTGATAAGAGTGTTATCAAGTGTTCAGAGAGCAATGATAAGACGTTGATATTCGGGATCTTCGCATTCGAGGATCTCTAGGTCTTATATTGATCGTATGACTCCCTGAATCCTGGACATCAACATCATGTCTGTCCCGTCCTCGATCACAAATTGTATCTTCGACAACCGTTTCCTCCACCATTGTTCCGTATAGATTCCAATGATATCTTTCGCATTTAAAAAAGTGGGTATATACAGGGTGGGGGCAGAATGGACTCCCTAGTTTCAAACACTCACTGTAGAGCACACAGGTGGGTTAGCGGAGTGGGGATAGAGGCGTTAGGTCGGGGAAACGATGCAATATTCATTTCAGTAGTCGCCATGCGGTGGTCTGGTGAGCATAGAGGCTTTGTCGTTGAAACGTTCTTTAAAAACAGTGATAGTTTGGTGGCGAAACAGAGGGAAAATCCTGCAAAGACTGTTTCCCAGCCGCCTAATCTCCTTACGTGGCGATGTTCCATGGCCCCCTCGCTCCCTGGATTTGAGCCCATGAGGTTTTTTTCTTTGGGGTTATCTCAAAGCTGAGGTTTACAAAGTTTGACCAAAAGACCTTGGGAGCCCTTAAGGAGGCAAGTACAGATGTCGTCGCTGGCGTATCAGAAGATATGCTGAGAAGAGTTTTCGGAAACTTTTTTGAACGACTCAACATGTGCATCGCTTGCCAAAGTCGTCACCTGGATGAACTAATTTTCAAAACCAAATGAGAATAAAATGGCATTGAATGTAGTTTTGGGAAATAAAAACGTTTTGAGATTATCTTTATTTGTTCTTTCACAATTCATCCTTCAAATCAGGGAGTCCATCTGCCCCACCCTGTATTTGAACAAAAACCTCTGGACCCCTTCGCTCTTTACTTAGGATACATGTACCATCATGAAGTTTTATTTAATTTTCTCATTGAAAACAACTTTTCAGGGAACATCCTGGTTTGCATAGCTGTGTGCCTGGTACGTAAGCTTCGTCGTCCCTGTAACTACCTCCTTGTGTCGCTGGCAGTGTCTGACCTCTGCGTAGCCATATTGGTGATGCCGATGGCGCTCCTCTATGAGATCCTAGGCACTTGGAACTTTGGGCCAATCATGTGCGATGTTTGGGTCTCATTCGACGTCCTCTCCTGCACAGCTTCAATACTCAACTTATGCATGATCAGTGTAGACAGGTAAGTAGCAGAGTACTTTACTTCAAAACAATTTACACTTATATCCTTATAAAATCTTCTTTCTTTTATAGCAAAAACATACTTAATTTAAATTTTATACGTGATCACCCAGAGCTCTTTCAGGGAATTCCATCTTATAAATTAACTACAACTTCTGCCCCCTCTTTAGAATAATAAGGGAAAATGGGAGTCTCAATAAATGGCAATCTATAGAATTCTGATGGCAGAACTTTGATCTATTTATGATTTGAAACGCTCCTTCAATGAAATGCTAAATCATGTGGATTCAAGTCATTTGATCTCAACTGAATTAGTAAGTCGGTAGAAGTGTCAAGGGTTTTAGTTGAACTCATGATACAAATCTTATGAAAAAAAGCTGGCAAATAATTCTCGAGCATCAATTTCCTATTTGAAAGGAATCTAGAAAAAGAAAAGAAAAAAATAATTTTGTTTTACCTTAAGAACCTGTGAAAGACCAAGGCCTGGCGTTTTGTGATATTATTACCAATCAAAGATATCTGTTTTGATTAGTTTTTAGCAGATTTCCCTTAAGGGAAATCAGCTATTGAGGTCGTACTCATGACGCGAGTTTCGAAAAATTTCTTCAAATGTCCATCGATCCTACCCAGGAGATGACGAAAATGAGGTCCGTTCAAAATTGTATATATATATATATATATATATATATATATATATATATATATATATATATATATATATTGTCTGTTAACGCTCTAGCGGTCGCAATTTTTGTTTGCTCGTTACCAAACTCAGAATTTAATCGTTTTATGTAAAAAGAAAGATCAAGTTCGTTAATGGCTAAAACCGGACCAGTGGGAGGGGGGGTTTAGAGGGGGGATTTTCGGAAAATTCAAAATATCTCCGTTATTATGCGTCGGATCGAAAAATTGTATAGAATCAATCTTATTGCAAATTAGATTTACTATAAATATTGTTCTATACATTTATTCTGTATCTTGAATATTAACCTCGATATTTGCATTTGTATTCTGCATTGGTCGGCAGGAGTGAGCTGTTTGGTACTTTCCGAAGAGAGCTCTGGCGGCCGTTTTCGTAACTATTCGTCCCTCGTGTATAACTTTAGTGATCCCTTAATACTTACTACACTTGTTATTGGGCAGATTTCTCTATTGTAAAACTTCACGTGGGAAATCTGCTTAGTTTACGCAGCCCATGCGTGACGGACTTTTTTTGTTTCAATTGGATTGCCACTAGTTACCGAGAGTGTTCCAATATATAGAACAATAGGCAAAGAACCTCTAGTTTCCTGTAAAATCAAGTTGATTAATTTCATTATGAAGTTTCTAAACATAAAAAAAAAGGTATAATCATAATAAAATAAGACTATGGAGCGCTAGTAGGGAACTCGCATGGTGCTTGATACATTAAACATTAGTTTTTTCAATTGCTTCAATAAAAACAGCAAAATTTGCATTGTTAAATATCTCCATGTATAATTTAATTATTCCTCTAAATCAAGTTAAAAATGAACAGAATTTAAAATTATCTCTACCCGGAAGTGAAAAACGTTTTGAAATTTATGTTAATTAAATTTTGTTTACTGTTGCCAATTTTGTCTCTTCAATCGGGGGAAACAGTCCACTTCTTCTTTTTTTATAAATTCAATTGTTCTATTTTGGAACTGGTGAAAATAGGCAAATGAATATTTGATGTTTTTGGCATGACCACACTCAAAAGAACGAGGGGCGTGGCCGTAGGGGGATAGCCTTCCCCCACCACTCACCACCTCGCTTTTTCTAATTACGCTATTTGTAAATGATCCAATCTCAATTATCTTCTTTTGATTGGTATTTTTACCATCCAGAGTTTTAAACAAGCATTTCGAAGCACTAGAACTACATTTTTTTTTATTTCCTTAAGCTATAATATGTTTGACTGGCAGCAATAATTAAGTTTCTGCTTTTCTTCTTGCTTTCTAAAATATTCGGCTACATTAAACATAGAATTCCTAGCTAGGTGAAGAAAATATAGAAAAGAAAAAAAAAATAGAAATCCTAGGTCTTTAGAGTGTGGTACCCTTGTAGTTGTTTATCCAGTGCTGTAACTTTTCTGCCACTAGTGTGTGAAGCTAATTGAATAACACATACTAACATGTTTTATTTATTTCTCGTATATAAGTTATTTTCTGACTTGGGTTTCTCATTTGCAGGTACTACGCTATTACAAAGCCATTGGAATATGGCGTTAAAAGAACTCCGAAACGCATGATCGGGTGCGTTTCGCTGGTGTGGCTGGGAGCAGCATGCATAAGCCTCCCGCCCCTTCTCATCCTGGGCAACTTCCACGGGGAGATCCCAGACCGACCAGGTCACCAGTGCATCGTCTGCCAGGACTTCGGCTACCAGATCTATGCCACCGTCGGCTCCTTCTACATCCCACTCTCTGTCATGATGTTCGTCTACTACAAGATATTCCGAGCTGCTAGGAAGATCGTCGAGGAGGAGAGGAGGGCGCAGACCCACCTCGAGACCAGCCACTGCTTCCTGGAGATCTCCAAGAACGGCTCCGGCCCCGAGTCCAGGCTTGCAGGCAACTCCCCATCTCCAGCGCCAAGGGGTCAACACAGGACCAGTACTACTAGCACCAACACCACAGTAAGTAATTTTCACTTTTATATGTATTGTACAAATCGCATGAAAATATCCGAACAGAATGCAAAATAGCTCTAGTCATATAAATTGAAGTAAAGAGATACCAAACATAATATATACAAAATTAACTGTATATATTGGAATAAAATGTATGTACAGCAATCATCACAATTACTCAAGAGAAGAATCAAAAAAGACCGTGAAACGTTGATAATTACGACAATAAAGCGCCTACAGACGAAATGAAATACAACCTTAACTTTTATTTCAAAAACGTAAGTACACTAGAAAACGAAAAAAAAATATAAGTAAGAGGAAACTATTAAACATAGAGATCAATTAAAAAAAAACAGAAATTAAACATATGAAATATACATATTTTAATTTATTAAAAACTCTGTAATGATTGTTCAATTATAATATTCACCTTCAGTAATCAGACTACTTACATTAGGGACAATCGTTATTTTTTAATTCTTGACGCCTAAATCAGCTGATTTGACCAACCATAATTTGTAAACCGTTCACCAATTGATACAGTTAGTGAAAGGCCCGAAGGAACCGATGTAGTCTTTCCTGTATAATATTTGCTTCAGAGTGTTCCATTTTTTTCCCGATGATGCCTTATTTGAGCACGAGACTAGTTCGGGAATAAAAATTAATTTAATAGTCATTACATGTTTTTCATTTTTGTTGACTTTCCGTAGCCGATTGTGTTAGGTAAGTATCATATGTTATGTCATCTTTATAATTCTACTCTTTCCAACAATTTCCAAGACTCGAGGAATGTTTGGCGTATATGAGTTACCTCCTAAAGGGATCATGTTAATTTTCATTTTACATGTTTATAGTGAGACATAAAATTAAGCAGTTAAAAACACTATTTTTATTTATTATTATTAAAATCTTTAGTAGTAGGCGGTGTAATAACTTCAATGACCAAACTTTCGTCAAACACTCTTCTAGATTTTCAGACTGTTTTAGTCTAAGGACGAGGGATGTTATTAATATTTTTTCTGGTTTTTTTTTTTGTCGTTTCCATTTCCTTCCTTTTGTGGTTTTTTGAGATTCCCATTTTCACTCTCTTATTTAGTCATTCGAAGCCTTGGGGAATGTTTTCACTTCTATTAGGCATTATCTGAAGTCTCTGGACATCTCAACTAGTGTCAGTTATAAAGGTGATCACTGTTGGCTATATGTTTTTTAAAATACATTAGCTGTTGTTCAGAAGATTAAAGCTCAGCTAGCGCTCAAATTACTTAATTAGTTCAATTACTCAATTCAATAATTCTTTAAAGTTTAAATAACAATTCACACCATTCCACTTCAGTAGTCAAGTTAAAACTATTCTGTACATATACTCTGGACCAAACATTTCAATAAAACTCTCTTGACGTCGACGTGATTTTTCTTAAAGTACCTAAAGGCCGGGAACATTTTTTTTAAAAACATTTTATATTAACATTTTTAATAATTATATTGTAAATTAATTGATAGAATGGCACAAACAAAATTAACCGAAATCGATTTTTTTATATTAACTCAGCCCAGGTTGTTCCTGCAGCGAGGAGGTTTACCCGGCAGGAGAATTTTTCGAGCATTTTCTCAGAAATAACAATACACTTAATGTAGTTGATAACATTGCAAAAAAGAAACATATCAAGATTAAAACACAAAATATGCCTTCTTTCCACAAACTATATATTTATCAGCGACAGAGCGCTTTCTGAGAAAAAGCTCCATCATAAGTACCCTGTCAACGCACAAACCATATTAATAATACGTGCAACTAAACAAGACCAGAAGAATCTACAATGTAGGGACTTTCCTACACGAAATACTGATGAATGTAGAGAATACTGTTCAAACCTTTTAAGTTCCTTAACACGTTGACTGCTGAGATTTTGAACAACATTTTTTAGTGGGCGGAAACTTTTTTTTTGTTAATTAGTTTCGTTTTACTTTAATTTAACTGTATATTATAAATTGTATCATCTTTTAATTGTTTTCCGCGAAAAAAACGCTGAACGACACGTTGTCGTCAACCGCACCGGGAAAGCACCATACACTCTAGCCGTAGACTAATAATTTAATTCACCTTTTTAGTTATTATATTTTTACTTAGAAAACCGTAAAATTAAACAATAAAGACATTGTTCACAATCACTGATTGATGAATTATTATTCAGTAATTTATAATTGATTTTTTATTTATATTTCGTAAAATATAAAACAATTTGGAATTATAAATTCGGGTATGAAATGATATTTTTCCAACAAAATAGGCTTATTTTAATTCATTTAGTCACTTTTTAAATAGATATTTAACATTAGTAATTATTATTAACGATAACTTTAAAAAAAATAATCATTCAAACTTACCTTTCTGTAAAATAGTCGAAAACAATTAAAAAAAACAGGGAATTTTGCGGCTAAGAAGCAATTCTCTCAAGGACCTTTTTCACTGTGCTAGAGGCAAATACGGAATAGTTGAGGAAAGGCTGGAGCAATCCTCACCCATTTAACTTTCTATTATGACCTGACGACAACTTGTCGG